>CM054115.1:138998468-139068468 GCA_028673005.1 Tanypteryx hageni
TGTTTAATTTGTAACTGCCATACAAATTAAATCATCAAAATTTGTATATTCTCCATTTCGTTTTTTTACAAATCCTACCTCTAAAAAAATTTCAGCTCCGTAGCACTTTTGTAAATACATAAACCTTGAAAATTTGTTTAAACAATTGCGTATTTTTAGCGGCCGCATTGTTATAGTTTTTCAAGATTTTTGTTTTTTCTAGTCGGTTTTGCACCAACTACCCGAGAAAAAAATTTCGGAACTGCACCTTATCTGGAAGTGCCTAAACATTAGTATCCTCCTGTATGTTATATGTTAAATGTTAAATCCTCCTCTTCCTCCTCTGTAAGAAACGTCTATATATATAATGATATATATATATATATATATATATATATATATATATATATATATATATATATATTAACTAAAGGAAAAGAAAAGGTAGTGATGAGGGTGGCAACAAGGTGTTGAGGGAAGCCCAGCGGACACTCACCAAGTATATATATGCATATATATATATATATATATATATATATATATATATATATATGCTTGATAAAAGTTCGCCATTGCTTATTGAGCGGTTGACAGATACTCTGATTTTATCAAGTAGATATATAGTAGATATTCATTCATCACTGATTAAGAAAACGTCACGGAATGCATTTGTTCTGATCTCCAATCAACATGTAAGTCTTAAAAATAGCATGTATTTTTGAAAAAAATTCTAACGAACTAGTTCAGAGTTGTGCTTGTAATAGAATGAAATAAGTGTACCATAGCGATGTATCATTCTTTTCATTCGAAATATTTTGAATTTACAGAAATTAACTTCATTATTTCTTATTTCTCATTATGCATTTGTTTGTAATCCTAGACTTTAAGATAATTCTTCTTTGTATTTAGAAATACATAATTTTTTGATCGAGAAATTGAAATTTCCTTATCAAAAGTTTTCCTTGTTATATGATGAATACATATAGATCTTAAATGGACTAACTGTAACTGCTGCGAACACGTAACTGTCAGCAAATACAACTGTGCTTAGAATAAATTATAAATAAAGTGGACATTTTTAGTGCAATGTGATGTGTTTAATTTTACAAATGGTAATTTGATCTTCATAAAAACATTGTTTATGGACCGCATATGCCTTATTTTAAATTTATTGCAACATTTGAAGCTTGCCCATTGCCTCCTGCATCAATTTCATTAGGTTTAGCAGGTTTATTGATTGACTGTCTTAGAAATTCAATTTCATTCTTTTTATAGGTGGAACAGAAAGAGAATGTGTTCCAGGGCCGAAGAAATCACTTCACAAATAGAGTTCTGCTTGATCCACAAATTCATTCTTGACGTGAAAGTTTTACGTTTTTCGTCGTCCACGTGAAATACCTTTAAATACGTTTCATGCATAAAAGGTATTAACGTTATAAAACTCTGTTATAATAATTAATTTTTATATCTTTATTGCATATTATTTATGTACAAATACCTCACTGTTATGTAATTTGATAATGACTTTGTACTCTCACAATGTGTGATATACGGTAATTAATTTGATTTCTTGTATGAAATTCTTTCATTTAAGTCCATTTCATCTGTCTGTGCAATATATATATGCTATGATTATCGTATTAAAACGGGAGGGGAAGGGGGCGAGCGACATCCTGTGATGACGTCACGCTAGCATTCGTTAACACGTAGTTTCAAATTTTCCCGTTGACTCATCGATTGTCGCCTTCCATGAAAAACCTGGGAATCATTTTATAGTATTAAGTTTCCGGTCTTTCCGTAGGGATACTAATCTTTGCAAAGTAGTATCCAGCTCGACTGCTTCACTCTTGTGTCACAGCTGTTTGATCGTGGTCGTATCTGAGCGTGTTGGCGGAATGTCGCAGTTCGAACAGCGTGCTAACATCAAGTTAATGTTTAAACTTTGGAAAATTGCTACAGAGACGCTGCAAGCATTACAAAAAGTTTACGGAGATGATGCATTGAAGAAAACAGCAATATACGAGTGGTTTAATCGGCTTAAAATTGGACAGGAAACACTGGAAGATGAACCTCGCAGTAGACGCCCTTCGAATTCACGAAACGACGAAAATGTCACGAAAGTGAAGGAACTCGTGCGAAATGATAGGCGAATGACTGTTGTTGAGATTTCTAATGAAGTTGCACTGTCTGAAGGCTCAGAACACATAATCCTGAGCAAAGATCTTTAGGGATGTATCGCGTGTGTGCCAAGTTTGTTCCACGGTTACTCTCGGACGATCAAATGGAGTGCAGGGAAACCATCGCTGGTGATTTATTCAAGAAATCTACGCACAATCTGAGCTTCTTATGTAAAGTGGTCACAGGGTGTGAGACTTAGGTGTTTGCTGAGAGCAAGGTGGAATCATCCGAATGGCACACAAAAATGTCCCCATGGCCCAAGAAGTCTCCAACGTCCAAGTCATGCTGATCGTTTATTTTTCAACGAAGAGGGCATAGAGCACCACGAATTTGTGCCTAGGGGGAGAAGCATTACTGCTGCTTACTACATTGAGATTTTGATACGTTTGCATGACAATGCGAGGCAAAGACGGCCTCAAAAATGGAAGAATGGCTGATTCCTGCGCCATGACAATGCGCCCAGTCTCATGGCGATTGCAGTTCAGCAGTTCTTGGCTGAGAAAAAATCACACTCATGCCGCAGTCTCCCTACTCCTCCAACCTTGCACCGCGTGACTTATGGCTGTTCCCTAAACTGAAAACGGGGCTTTGAGATCATCATTTTGCTACGGTGGATGACATCAAAGAAAATACCGAAGCGAGTGATAAAAAGGACGATTTTAAAGAATGTTTCAAAGCTTGAAAAGACCAATGGAGCAAGTGTTTGAGTGCAAATGAGTGTACTTTGAAGGTGATTAGGTTTGTCAGGCCAACCGTTCGTTCAATAAAGTTTTATAATAAAATTCCGCGAACTTTTTTAATATATATATATATATATATATATATATATATATATATATATATATATATATATTCTGAATGCCGATGTTTTTCTTAGAAACGGGAAAAATTATCTGCTGCGGTAGTTCAGAGGTAGAATATCCGCCCGGAAAGTGGAAGACCAGGGCTCGATTGCCGGTCATAGCAGAATTTTTTCTCGTTTCAAAATTACTCCCAACTTTACAGCTAATGCCTGCCTGCTTAGGATCTCATGATCATTTCATTCCATCAAGAGTGAAAGCATTTTAATTTCAGCCTAACTAAACAAGGAGACGATAGATCATGTATTTACATGTATATCTACATGAAGTCTTAGGGAATGAGCTTGACTCCTTTAAAATTCGAGCAGAAAGAGAAGGATAGGGTGTGTAAGCTAGACATGACCTTTTTTGTCTCTAGCAACTCGAAAAAATAAAACCTAAAAAAAGACTACAGGAATGCGCAATAAGGCTTACCTTAGAGTTGAGGTTTTATTGCTGAATTTATGGAATTATGAAGCACGAGAACTCGAATGTTTTATGAAGTTCGCTCCCCTCAGCCTCAGTTCTAGAGGGTGTCTTAACGGCGAGCATCCCGAGTATTATCAACCTCTCTTTCACTTCGGAGGCTCCTCATTTGCAATTTTTATTTCGTCACACCTTCTGATATTTTTGCAGTTTGTTTTAGGAGAATCGTTCCACTGCCATGTATAAATTCTGAAAAATTACACGCGAGTTTTTCCAGGGGTCTCATTTCTTTTGTTATATACATTGAGAATGTCACATTTATCTCAGATTGTTTTGTAAGGATAGTTTACATTGAGCATGTAAGTTGACGCAGTTAACCTAAAATATGAATACATTCCACGGTATAAATTAAAAAGGCTTTGATATGGAAGTCTCTGGATATATTTTATGTTAAATCCACATGCTTCTGTATTGACGACGTTCTTACACATCTTTAAATTAAAATGTTCCTTTTAAACTCCCATAAAAAATTCAAAAAATCATATAATGGAATAATTATGTAGATTGCGCCGTATCCGTCGTCATGACAAATAACAATAGACATTGAATTAAGTATATCATTAGGCTTCCAATTAGTAATATGCAATTCATGATATCCTAATACGTATATACGCAAATGACCTTTAGATTTTTACTGTAGCTATATCATCACGATGGAATTATTATCTATGTTGACAATTATTATTCGAAATTCTGCAATGTGGTTGGAGTTTTCGGCATTTCCCCTATCAATTTATTCAACATGCATTGAATTAGTATAATATTTGGTAAAATTCAAATACGCATGACTATCATACAGTTCTTTAAACATAATCCATTGAAAATGTTAGTTGGATTGTTGTTGTTGGTTTTTATTTCTGGCTAATCAACCTCTTGGATTATTATGGCCATAGAAAAATGTTTGTGCACTTCAAATATGCAAGTCATTTTTCTGTTGATACTTTCATGGAAAATTATGCTTTAAGCAACGGAAGCAAGGTAATTAAGTAAATATTCGTGAAAAAATAAATGAGAATGCGACGAATGAAAATAATAAGATTCTCGCGCACAAAATTATTCTCTTTTTCCTCTTTTACAAGCCGACAGCTTACAGCCATTTTTGTGCTCTTTTAGTATTTTATAGCAAAAACGCTATTAGTTTATTAGATGCTATCTGCTGGAAAATGAAAACGCAATATCAGTGCATATAAATTCTCAAGTGTCCGTCTGTCACGGTACTGTTTGGACATTTCACGATGGAATTAAGGGCTTAAACTTTCAAATCCCCATGAGATTGTGCCCAGAAAAATCAAACATCTCGGAAAAAGTCCCGATTATATTTTCCCAAAAGTTTGCACGAGATTTTCGATTTTTCAAGATTTCTCAAGAAGGGTTTATTTCCTTCATTCGTCAACATACGTAAATATGGACCACCTTTTTACGTTTTTGCTTTATTCGACGGCTAAAACAATAAAAAACCTTATTCTTGCAATGTTTTGACGTTACACGGCAGAATTTGTCAGAAATACCCATTTTTTCGACATTTAATGGCTTTTTCCTACTTTTTCCGGGTGTTGCCAAAGCGACCCGCATTGTTGTCTTTGATTAAATCAGCCTCTCATAAGCCTTCAAATAGACTAAAAAATTGCGTTATTCGCTTCGCGGTTTTTATGAAGCATCGAAGTTATAGTTGTAGCAACTTTAAACGTCATGAACTGGTAATTTTATTATTGCGGATTGTTATTATTCAGTAAACTGAGTGTGAACTGATGGCTATTTAACAATTGAGCAAAAGAAAAAATCGTCATTCTTTATTTCAATACAGAATATTACCTTTTTCGTAAGTAAAATCATTATATTCTACATATTTAATGTTTATTAAGGCAAATAGGCCTACGCATGAGTTTGCAATTTGATGATAAGGAGAATATGGGCTATTATTAATAAATGAAAAATAACACATTGTGAATTACAAAAAAATTGTGTTGGTAACCATTTTCATGAGTAAAAAATGAAATAAATGGTTGGAATAACTGTAAACGGAAAAAACTGCGTTTATTTCAATAAAAAGAAACAACTTTAATGCATTAATAGTAACAAATTTTAAAATTATTGCTGTATAATTATTTTCCTCCGCAACATTCAGATTTCTGATCGGTAGTAAAAATTTAATTCTTTCTCACAATACAATACTATCCAAGTACACTAATTTTTAATGCGTTCCTTTCTCGAAATAAATATGTGGGTAACTATAGGTCTTGAACGAAATTCTACGGGACATAATCCATTCAAAACTGTTAAAATCAAAGTGTGCACCACTGAAGATTAACGAGGATATATTTTGCATGAAACTAACCACATAAACGGACTTTAATGTCTATGCAAAATATCGACTTCGCACTTCAATAAACTAACGAATTTCGCCGAATTTTAGTTGCATTTTCAACCATAATATCGCATCATCCTTTTTGTCTGCGATAACTACGTAATGGCGCATTCGCACTTAGCTAAATGATGTTTTTCCAATGATATATCTTGACGATGGAATTCCTTTCCCTATAATGGTTTGCTTGAGTAAGTTCGCTTTACATTTTTATGCACGAAGATATAAACAATGGTATAAATGCAATCTAAAAATGCAGTTAAAATAATTTGGGTTCGCGTCTGAACGATATTTTACAGAACGAATCAAGAACATGGGGCTTTTATCTCGCAAAATTTAATATGCACAATCAATTGACTGACTTGTTCTTTTATTTGCTTGCGGTAGAATGCGGTGTCCCGATTTCAGTTTTCGGGTTATGCTCATCTCGTAGCGTACGTGCAGTGTAATCTATCTCTTTAGTATAAAATACAAGGGCCATCATTTTTCATGTTTTGTAAAAGCGAGTTCATTACGCTACAGATACCGCTGTATCCAAAGAGCAATGTAGCTCACTCCCGATAAAAGAGGATTTTCTATTAACCGATTTTTATTATTATTTACTTTTTGCTCGCATACACACCCACACACAAAAGCACACGCATATTACAACCCATAAATTTTTTATGCTTTCACCTCGCATATGAAGTCAATGCATGTTCACGAATATCCTCTGCACCGATGTTTATTTTATCGGAAACTTTTTCACTCTGCACGCACGAATCGGGCATAAAAAGGACGAAATTTTCCGGAGTCGAGTTTGCGAGGGCTGTATCCGCTTTGGAAAAACGGTTTCTCATCCTCTTAATATCTCCCTTGCTATGTCGCTCGATTCATCCCGAACCTGCACCAATCGGGCGTGGAAAGGAAAAAAACAACTTCACTGAACCAACAATAGATGTCGTTAGGGAGGAAAATTGCATCGCGGGACGCTACAAGGGGGTTTGTGTTGGCTGAAATGAATTCCATCGAAGGAAAAATAGAAGAGTTTTGTAGAGGTTGATCCCTTTTTCGGGGGAGGAGAGAGAGCGAACCTCGGAGACAAAAAATATGAGCATCGCACGCATACTTTCGTCCGTTGGAATTCGAGACACGCAGCGGATAGTGTGATAAGACGCCGCCAGAGGGACGGGGAGATGTGAAGGGAGGGAAAGAGGTGCACGAGTGACTTTATGGCAGTCGCAAAAAGATAAAGCGTCGAGGGAAGCTGGAAAATAGGAGGAAGATGGGACTATAAATACAAAGAGGAATTCAAGGCTCTTCCTTTTTAAACTGAACGGAGTTTAAATTTTTAAAAGAGGCAAAAAACAGCCTGTCCCCGAGAATGTTTTTTAGACGGAGGATAATATACGGACTATTACTCTTAAAATAAAGTGCTGGAGAATATTTGCTCCGCTTATAGACTGAGAAGCGATTTGTTGTAGTTCGCGAAATTCCATTCTGATATAGATTGGTGAGGCGAGAAAATATTGAACCAATGTGATGGCGTTTTTGCATTCAGTGTCACCATAACAGTGCTCACGATTTGACAACCTCGCCAATAACTTTTCTGTAGCTTGAGATTTTTAGTTCCTACCAAGTATGCCAACATAAATATTTCTAATTAACCAACAGAGTTTTCTTTAGAAAAATTTTAAATATAATTTCTAGAAATATTTTCTCTTTTTATTGCGAAGCAATGCAAACACAACCTACTACCTCTATTAAAATGAAAAAAGGAGTTAATATGGTTATTATTCATCCGCGATCTATTTGTAATGAGTTATGTAGAATTCGCCAATTTAGCAGAGCTCATAATTATAATGTCTTCAACGAATCAATCAATGATGGCTAGATATTAGATGTTGGTAATAAAAAACAGACTTTTCCAAAAGGTATACCACGAAATTAAATCAAACCCGTTAAAATGAAGCCGTAACAATGATCAGCTTAAAGAAAATTTTGAAATTTCACAACTAATTTGCAACGTGTATGTAGATATACATGAGCCGGAAAATATATTTGTCGCTTGTACTAGATTGAAACCAACAATATTTATTGCTACGACTTGTCAATGAGTTACAACAACTAATTACTTACGAGTAACTATAAATACAAGAAAATAGGGAGCGGTCGCTTTTTAATATTGATATAATAGATATGTAATGGAAGAACATTTTGAATTATCAAAATTCTTAGCTTATAATTTTTGCGTAGAAAGCCTAAATAACTAGATTAAATTAGATTTGATACATACCGGTATATTTCGCTAAAAATATAATTAAAAAAACATACGATTCGTATTTTTCTTTTCCCAAGAAGCTGTTAAAATGTGGGTAGAATGTATCTCAGGTATTAACACAGTGCTAAAGCATTATATTAAAGCTAAAGTATTATACATAAAGGGAAAAATAAAAAAAAAATTAGAAAAATTTCGAACTATGAAACAACCACACTTAAAACCAGAGCTTTATTAAATCACTGTAGTATTGTCGAGCACGTCTTATGACGGAAATCTAATCCCAGAACATATAAGAACATAAGAATCGACAATTTAAAAATTAAAATACTCATCTTAGGTAACACTTATATTAATGACAAACCTCTTGGATGTACCTTTGGGAAGTACTTAATTTTTCTATATTAGATTCTTCAGTGATTAATCTGGGATACTATAGCTGTTGTAAGATGAAGATGAAGAGAATAGTCGCCCATTGCAACGGACGTATTTACAAACAAGATCCAAAATCCTTTTATCAAATTTTTACTCTGTTCACCTGATTCTTTTGCCTTTTTCACGAACGGATACACTTCAATTCCTAGTAGTTACGGAGCAATATCAAAATCGCAACACTTAAAAAATATATATAAAAACGAAGGACTTGATTTTTTATACATCCAGGTACACTTTTGTAAACGCTCTCCGACATCCAAACAACCGCCTCTTCCGCCCAATTGAATGCGAACGGTCATCAACAAGCCCGAGCAGACAATATTACGACTCCGAATTTCCTCCGTGCGAGAGAGGAAAATAAAATCCCTTTTTAGTGTCCCACCTCCCGATACCTAGAATTTACATCTCCTTTCGCGTTACGACGACTTAAATTACGCTCCGGGACTGTCCGATACACGTTGGAGAAACGGTCACCGGTAGAAAAGGGGGGAATGGAAAGGAGAAGGAGGGAGGGAGGGAATAGGAGAGGGGAGGAGGAATAGGGGAAGAGAGGAAGAGAAGCAATGGATATACAAAAACCTCCGCCGACACCGTGGAAAACCGCCTCGCCACGTTCCAGGGCAATTTATCGCGCGACCTCAACCCTTCTGCCCGCTCCAGGGAGGAGGACGTAGCTCTTCCATGACCTTTCCGAAGGGATTTTTGGAAGGCAGAGAAATAAATAAGGGAAGTTTTTCAGTGTGTGAGAGAAGGAGGTAGTGCGAGGGGGTAAGAGAGGGAGGGAGAGAAAGAGAGAGGGAGAGAAAGAGAGAGGGAGAGAAAGAGAGAGGGAGATAAAGAGAGAGGGAGAGAAGGAGGGAGAGAGGAGTGAGAGAGAAGGGAGAGAGAAGGAGGGAGAGAAGGAGGGAGAGAGAAGGAAGGAGAGAGAAGGAGGGAGAGAGAAGGAGGGAGAGAGAAGGGAGAAATAGAGGGAAAGAGGGCGGGAAGGAGAGGGAGGGAGGCAGGACGATGGAGAGGGAGGGAGAGAGAGGGAGGGAGGGAGAGAGAAACGGAGGGAAAGAGACGGAGGGAGTGAGACGGAGGGAGAGAGACGGAGGAAGAGAGACGGAGGAAGAGAGACGGAGGAAGAGAGACGGAGGGAGAGAGACGGAGGGAGAGAGACGGAGGGAGAGAGACGGAGGGAGAGAGACGGAGGGAGAGAGACGGAGGGAGAGAGAAGGATAGGGAGGAAGAGAGAGGGAGGGAGAGAGACGGAGGGAGAGACTGAGGGAGAGAGAGAGGGAGGGAGAGGGAGAGAGAGGGAGGGATAGAGAGGTATGGAGAGTGAGGGAATGATGAGGGAGGGATGAGGGAGGGAAGGTAGGAGAGGGGGAGGGAGGAAGGGTGGTAGATAGAAAAAGAATGGGAGACTGGAAGAGAGAAAGAGCGGAAGATGTAGGGAGAGATAAGGGGAGAAAAGAGAGAGGGAAAGAGAGGGAGAAAAGAGAGAGGGAAAGAGAGGGAGAAAAGAGAGAGGGAAAGAGAGGGAGAAAGAGAGATGGGGAAAGAGAGAGGGGGAAAGAGAGAAGGGGAAAGAGGAAGGGAAAGAGAGAAATGGAGAGGAAGTGAAAGGAGAGGAAGAGAAAGGAAAGGGAGTGAGGAAGAGATTAGGGGAAGGGAGAGTGAAAGAGAGAAAAGGGGAGAGAGAGATAGTGGGGGATAGAGAGAGGAAGGGAGATGGAGGGAGGTAGATAAGAAGAGAATTCTCTCGTAGGGAGAGAGGAAGGGAGGGAGAGAGGAAGAGAGAGAGAGAGGAAAGGATGGAGAGAGGAAGGGAGGGAGAGAGGAAGAGAGGGAGAGAGGAAGGGATGGAGAGAGAAGGATAAAGAGAGGGGGGAGATACAAGGGGAGGGGGAGATAAGGAGATAGAGAATCCTCTCGTAGCGAGTGAACAGGAGGGAGAGAGAGATGGATAGAGAGGGTGGGATAAAGGGAGAGAGGGAGAAAGGTGCTATATACAACAAACACGGGAGCTGAAGATGAAGTGAGAGGGTTTCTCTCTCTCTAGTTTTTCCCCTTCTTTGGCCATCCAGAGGCAGTGGAATTCAGCTATGTTTCACAGGAAAAGATTCACGAAACACGTACCCACTCTCCTTGCACACACCTACTTCTCTTTCCACTTCAAAACCAACATCTATAGTGGGAGTTTTTTCTTTTGGCAAAAAAATAACTCTTCTCCCCGGAATCCCCTTCAAGAATTCGCAAGAAGAACTCCCCTTTGAATAGAAGGGAAAAATGACATTTTATGCGTGTGTTCCAAAGAAGTTTTTCGTAGTATAAACTTTTTTCAATGACATGTTATTTTTTAGTGCACGGTTCAGTAAACCTCTAGTTTTTATGGAAAATAGAGAAGCGTTCTCAAAAGTTGGTTTAATCTTATCCATCTCCTCCGATTGGATATGAAACCGAGAAACAATGAAAGAATCGTTCGCAATAATTTTAAAAAATACTCCCACTGCAATTTGAAATATCCTTAGAATGCGTTTTTTTAAATTTCGCTGAATTCGTGAGTTAAATGATAACCGTCGAATATATATGCGAGAAGATCCAGAAATAGTAACTTGGTTTTATTTTGTACCGCATTTTCATTGAAAATAAAAAATGACATTTAAATGTTGAAGACTTATTTTAGATTTAGTTGAATTAAAAATTTCAATTTCGGTCTAGTATTTATTTGTAAACCTCTGAATTATTATGAAATTATTAGGGGAAATGGCATTTGCAATTTGAATTACGACATTATTTCTAGTATTAGTGTAATTGATCGTCAAATATGACGTGTATTCATGGATAAAGTATTAAATCTAAAGCAGTTCCCATTCTTCCTCCTTTTCTCTCTTCCTCTCACCCATCCTCCTCCCTCAACACTCTCCCTTTCTCTGGAAAAATAGACATTCCAGTCTCAATCTCACCCTAACAAAGAACATTATCTATCTCTCCCTCTCACTTTTTCTGTCTCCCCCCATCTGTCTCCCTCCTCCCCCTCTCTCCCACTGTTTCTATCCTTCCATCTTCCATTCTCTCACGTATTAAAACATTCGAAGCACGCTTTCATTGCTCATATTATAACAGCGTAGATGAGGTTGTTTGTGTAAAACGGTCGACTGTGGCATCGCTCTTAAAGAGGAAATTGAAATTTGGTAGGAATATTTCATTCTTATAGTGAAAGCCATTTACGAAAAAAAATCGCAAAAAACACCCGGGTTTGAATCCTGAAGATAACTTCTATTTCCCATTAGATAACACGTAAAAATCGATTTTTCGATTTACAGACGAACACTTTTGCCAATAAAAATTAGAAACAATTGACCTACGATCTTCGGCCATTTTTAAGAAGATTAAATAAAAATTCTTAAACCTATCCTCAAAATTCATCTACTATTCGAAATCGCTCAAGTTCTACGTTTAAATTATATTCATTGGAAAATTTTACGCTTTTTACTTTCTCCATACGTAGTATAGGGGTATTGTTTTCATGAAAAAAATCGATTTAGAGATTTCAACGGAAATACACGTGCTGAGGTCCCCTGAACCCGTTTTGTAAATTTTCTCGATGTCTGTGTGTGTATGTGATAGATTTTTTTGTGAGTGCTCTAACACGAAAACTATTAATCAATCATCATCATCATCATCATGCTTCTGTCCGAAGACAGGTTTTAACTGAATCGCTGCCTCCATTTCTCTCTCTCCCTAGAAGCCTCTTTTATACCTCTATAAGTATTATATCCCTGCTTCATATTCTCTAATATTCCTATTCTTTTTCTCCCTCTTCCTCTTCTTCCACTAATTTTTCCTTCTAAGATCGTCCTTTGTAAACACTGTCATCTCAATATGTGCCCTATCCAATTTGCTTTTCTTTTCCTGAT
Source organism: Tanypteryx hageni (assembly GCA_028673005.1). Taxonomy (NCBI): domain Eukaryota; kingdom Metazoa; phylum Arthropoda; class Insecta; order Odonata; family Petaluridae; genus Tanypteryx; species Tanypteryx hageni. Next base: position 139,010,910 of record CM054115.1, read on the forward strand.
TGTTTTTATTAGCGTCCTTTCTTCTCCCACCATTTCTAATATTTCTTCGATTCTCTTCCTCACTGTCCATTTCACTTTCATCATTCTTCTCCATACCCACATCTCAAAACTTTCTAAATATTTTTCCTCCTTTCACCTTACCGTCCACGTCTCTGCACCATAAAGAGCTATGCTCCATATGTAGCATTTTGCTAATTTCTTCCTTGTTTCTAAATTTATTTTCTTGCTTGTGAGAAGCTCCTTCTTCTCGTTAAATGCTGCTTTTGCCATTGCAATCCTACTTCTGATGTCCTGTGTACTACTTCCATCCTGTGCTAAAATACTGCCGAGATATTTGAAACTACTTACTTGTTCCAATTTTTGGCCATTTACCATTATATTTAATTCTTTATGTTCCTTTGAAACCACCATGACTTTCGTTTTTCTGTATTGATCTTCATTCCATATTGTTGGCCAACCTCAACTAGTCTGTCTGTCATCCTCTGAAGCTCTTTCTCGCCTTCTGCTATTAAGCCCTGATCATCTGCGTATTTAATGGTGGCAATACTTTCACCTCCTATCTTAAATCCTTTCTCTTCCATCAACGCTTCTTCTGTTATTGTTTCTGCATAAATATTAAATATCGCTGGTGAAATAGGACAACCCTGCCTCACTCCCCTCCCTATTGAAGTACTTTCTGTTTCTTCTCCTTCAACCCTGACTCTAATCTTTTGATCAAAGTAAAGGTTTTTAAGCAGTCTTTTATCTTTCCAATCTATTCCTATTTTGTTTAAAATACCCAGCATGTTATCCCATTTCACTCGGTCAAAAGCTTTCTCCCAATCTACAAAACAAAAATACATATCTTTATTGACGTCTAGCGCTCTTTCTATCATCATCCTCATACATCCTATAGCATCTCTAGTCCCCCTTCCTCTTCTAAAACCAAACTGATTATCTTGCAGCTCCTTTTCTATTTTACATTCAATTCTTTTGGTTATTATTCTGGTTAGAACTTTAGCTGTATGAGAAATTAAACTAATAGTTCTGTAGTCCTTACAACATTTTACATTGTTTTTTTTCTCCAGTGGTACCATCACAACATCTAAAAAATCTTCAGGCCATATGCCAGTATCATATACTTGGTTAAAAAATTTTGTGAGTTGCTTAACTGCTTTAGACCCCAAAACCTTAAGAACGTCCACGGGTATATCATCACTCCCAACAGCCTTTCTTCTTTTCATGTCATCAATTGCTCTTTTAACTTCAGACTCGAGAATACTTGGTCCTAGCTGATCTTCTTCCACATCCTCTTTTTCATTTAATTCAATATTTCTTGGCTTTCCTTCTTTGTCATACAGCACCTCAATGTATTCTTTCCAAACATTCTTTACATTTTCTGGCTCCGAGACTGTTTTACCACTTTTGTACATGATTCATTTACGTCCTATCTTTCTTGCTTATTAATCAATGTCAACACAAAATTTTATATTTAACATTTTTATAAGAGATACATGAACTGATCAGTAATTGAAAAAAATCTGTCAACCAGAAGTGGGTGTTTACTCTTGTCACTTATCCGTTGTTTCGAAATACTTGTTTTAATATTTGATGTATGTAAAAATGTGCTGGGGTAAAAGTGGCAGAAAATTTAATTCTCTACAACCTTTGAAACATTTTTCCATATTATTATTAAGAGATATCATAAACACTAAATATTTTAGCTGCCGCCACCACGGCACTATTGTGTTACGTCTTAGTAAAGCTCCTTTTTTCTTTTCTTAATGTCGGAGCTTTGTGGCTATATCCATTATCAGAAGGCTATGGTTTGAGTTTATTTCTGTTCTTTGTAAAGTATAAAATTTTCTCGCGGTTTCTTAAAATGTTTATTTTTATGTAACCTATTTGGAATTTTTAGAAATATTACAGATATGGAGAAAGTCATGTGGTGGCCACATCAGATTTTTAACGATATGTTGCCATGCCAACGGTGTCGTTGTTAAATCGCGCGCGCGCACACACAATTTACACTGCTGGAAAAAATGAAGATTGAAATTGTTTTTCTCTTCGCAAATCCTTCAACTTTTGCCTATGCACGTGATGCCACAACATTACATTAAAAGTTCAACTAAATGTAAGTTAGTAATTTTTTTTATTTTAACAAGCGGACGATGCCGCTTTTCTCATTTCTGTCGGAGATAGCATTTTGAATAATTCCTCCGCGGTCGAAAAGTAATGGAGACGTATATGTGTCCGAAAAGGGACCGAGATTCAGGCAAAAGCATACGTGTCAGGGTGAAATAAACCTGGATGCGGTTACGCTCTGATAATTGCGACGTTTTTCGCGTCTTCAGTCGACCTAGATCCCTTTCTTCACTCACCGAAAATCTGGGAGGCGAGGAAAAAATTTCCATGCGGAAACTTAAAATTGACGTAAATCTTTGAAATATTCCTCAAAGAATGTTATTTTAGAGGTCCCTTTTGCACCGCCGCTTCAAGGCCACGTGAAAACCTCGCGTTGGGTCCCATAAAAAATGCCGACGCTTTTAAAAGTTATTTTCGGTTTTTGAACGCAAAAAAATCGTTTGGATTATTTTTTATATTTTTATTCCATCTCCGAGGTATCCGCGAAATAAACGATTTGACAGTGACTATAGTCATATTAAATTATGACATCCATAAAAGTAACTTCAAATGAATATATTTTCTGCATCGTCAGGTCATATTGCGAGAAAAAATATTTGAAAGAAAAGAAAATCGACTATAACCTTTTAGATGAGATTTAAAAGGAAACATTTTTTCATGTTTGTATTATAAGCTTACTATAGTTTGTGCGTGTGGAATTGCTTCAAATTCAACTTCGTTCGTCCTGTTATGGTTCGAGTTACTTTTTTATTACGATTTTGTCAAGGAGAATGCAAAATAATACCGCAGGTACATGCCGTTACTGGGTTTACACATATTATATTTTAAGGTAAGACAATTTTAACCGTTTCTATGTACGACTTTCCTTAAGGTAGACTGATGAATTCACAATAAATCACTTAATAGGATTCATTTCCATATTAGACAACATAAGAGACTCGTTAAACTAAATATCACGTTACCCAATGGCATAACCACAGTAAAATGCTCAATTACATGCTGCTTTAACCAAAAGTATTATAATATTGCAAACTTATATTTGTAAAAAAATATCAGTGAAGCCAAGAAACGAAATATAGCCGCTTACTTTTGCTACGCGTAATATATAACAGTGCCATACGTTTTTCAGCATAATAATGTTTCCTCAAAAGAATATTCTACCAAAATGTTTATGTAAAGTATTTTACATCTTGCACGGGAAAATATAGCCAGTCTCGATGGCGTGAAAAATATACTGCTTTCCTCATTCTAAGACGTTTTCATTTTATGTAATATCGTAAAAAGAGTGAGGTCTTCTTGAAAGTGCAACTTCATCATCCAGTAGTTCTTATTATTCCTGAATGAATATGAAAAGCTTAGTGTAAAAAATAGGGCTGTTCTGTGACTTCATAGATCCGCAGATTTTCCAAATTAAAATACCGCGACCACAAGGTTCTCATGTAGGAATTTCGATTCATTCTGCAAACATGGATGCTCCCTTGCCGTTAAATGGAAACCACGCCATTAATAACCCCTAGTCCTTAGAAACGATTCTTAGACAAAAATATTTAAGATAAAGATTGATAGCTAATAATTATTTCATGAATATTGCTGAATTTTCTGTAAAATGAAGTCCGACACAATTTTCGGTTGAAATTTGATTTTCGCATTAGTATATCTGTATTTTTGGGTTTCATCTTCCATTAGGTGTTTCGTTTATTCTGAAACCGCTTCAAGTCTTCGTAGTGGCCGAAATTTCCATACAAAAAGCATGCCGAAATTTTTGAATTTCAGGATTCGCGACATTAGCATAATTAAAAGCCATCGGGTTGAAAATATAGGGCCAGTCTATTTTTTGGAAAAATAACCATCTAGTTTCTCTCGGCGAAAGTCATTAACGCCCGAGCCGTTCAGCCATAAAGGCGCGAAACGCATTCAAGTATGTTTGAAAAAAAATGAGTTTTTCATTCACTCGGATCGCATAATCCCGGATGTTACTTTTTCAAACATTTTCTTTTTTTCCTCTTCTCCTCGAAAGGTCATTGGATTTCGAATCGTTACATTAACCTTTTTTACGTCCGGATTCTAAAAACCCCTTCGTAATCTTCGTCGCGATTTTGTCCTATTACGCGCCGTAAACGAATTACATAAAAAAGAGAGAATCTAGAGAGCGGAGAGGGAAAAAAGGAACATATAAATGGACTCTTAACAACTGAATGGTTCCGGACGAAAAAAATACACAAAAAGGGAAAGCGACCTAATGGACTCGGAATGGATGTAAATACATCATCAGCCATAGTTTTCTTTGAACGCCGAGGAATCACCTACCCATCCGGAGATTTCCTTTTGCTAAAATAATTTAAAAAATCCGTTATTTTTTTACCAATCGACGCCAAAAAAGGGAACGAAAAAAAAAAACGAATTTTTGGAATCTGGAGCGACCCGAAAATACCCGACGAAGGACGGCGGCAGCGGCGCCAATAAAAAGAGATCTCTCTATTTTTATGCGAAATGATATGGCGTTTAGACGTATTGGGGACTTGAAGGCATTAAAATAAAAACGGAGCGATGAAATGGACCGAGGTGGTGTCGTTAAAAAAAGGTCGGGATGATTTTTTCATTCGGAAAGTCTACCCGCTTAAACACGGCGTTAGTTTTCGTGGTTTGATAATGCCGACGTCATTACGGAGATTCCAGCTGTTTGCAGCGAAGATGTTGATCGTTTAGGTTTAAAAATTATTTTTTTATCATCGACGCAAGGAAGTCGAGCTACGATATATTTCAAATGAACGGCATTGCTTTATAAATATATCGCCAAGTGCATATTGTAAAATTTCTCAAAGTTATTCGAAATATTATTCAAAATTAAAATTTACGTTATAATTTTTAACAGATTTTCGCACTTAAATAGATAGTACCTAATGGGCAATATTCAAGTTCGGTAGTCATTTATCGAATAAAACATAAGCAATCGTTTCGCTGAATAATTTCAGTTATAAACAGTTAAAAGCTAAAGCCATGTCATTGAACTTTTACAATTTACCTACTGCAAAATTAGAATGCGCATGTTTTGATATTTAATGAATGTTGAGTGCAGACCGTGACGTCACACACTGCACGAACTCGGAAACAAAAGTGTATGGAAAACGCCCTACGTTATTGATTCCCGCGTCCCATCTTGCATACAATATGCCGTCAAAGCGATGAATAAACAAAAACAAATTTCCCGGCGAGCGCCTCTAAATTCATCATTCAATTCATTCTTATCAGACGTTCCCCCCACACCCAACCCCCTTATCCATGAAAAAACCAAAGCAACCCCCTTTCACCGAAACACACATTGTACGAAGTGTCCCACATAACGTACGGCTCGACCCCGACCCGCGGCGCAGGGCAGAAAATAGAAGAATAGCGTAACATGGGTACGAGGTAGGAGAATCATATCGACCCCCGCCACCTCCCCATCAACCCCCTGCATGCCCGTGGTCCCCTTCAAAATGCATAAGGTACATCCTGCACGAGAGTGGATTCGATTTTCCGCGTCATCTGTTTTTAAACCTCTTCTCTCTCCATATATATATATATATATTCCTCTGGATATAACCTAGTAAACGGAACCACGGCATAGCGGATGAATTGATTGTAATGGATTTATTTTCCTAGGAGTGGTACACGTAAACGTCACGTGATAGTCATGCTGCGCGCGACAATATCCTCCTGGGAATAAAATTTAAAAAACGACCCTTTTAATCAACTTCTTGAGGTGGCGTATCCGCAGCTCTACGCCGCTAAATTGTCAGATCGACCGCGGTTTTCCGTCAGAAATGCGTTCGGCGTCAGATGCGAAAGGGCGGAATTCGTAATGAGCGTGGAGGCGGCCCTACAAGAGCTTTTCACGTACGGCGTTCGGGACGCGACCTTTGCCGAAGGAGAATTACGGCGGGGGAAGGGGTGTCCGCGGAGATTGAGGGGGTTTTTTGATCAATAGGACGCGGTCGGATTATGAAATGGGGCAGGTGGAATGGGAGCGTTCAAAGAGCAGATTTATTTTTAGCGTCGTGTTTATGCTAGGATTCATGAAAATCGCGTAAAAGTCGGTAGGTGATGCGTTACAGATAAAAATTCCTTTTTGTATGTGTATTCAACAATGTTGCATATATTTTTTCTTCGGAAGCTTTAAGTTATTTTTATATTAAATAAAAACTGTAAAATTTTATCAATAACAATTCAAACCAGGACAATTCTGTATTTATTTATTTACTTTTTCATTAGAAGTATTTTTTAAAAAATAACACTCATTGACATTAATAACAGAATGGCGAGAAAGAATTTTTCTATATTGCGAGAATAAAATGTATTTTCAAAATACATTATTAATGGCAGGTTAAGCATTGAGCTAAATTCTCGAAAAATCTGTAATTAATATTTCGTTATTATTCTCGTATCCTTCTCCGCCATCTATCAGGGAATTTGAAACAAGGTTATACCGAAGAGAAAAATGTGCACTACGAGTTAAGGTTTTGATTGCCCTGACAATCATTTTTATTAGATCAGATGAATCTGATTCCATCTATCGCCATTTGAGTAAATAATATACGCATGTTTCTTACACTGGACCTACAGCAAATATAAATGAGTTAAACTAGTTGCTCACAAAAGGGTTCAAATGTCTATCAAAATTCGTGCATCTTCAATTAATCCTGGACATAATGCGGAAATGTTTACCTTTCGTATCCGTTTAGTTTTATGGAGATAAATGAATCAATGGATATAAATGGGAAAGAACGATACGCCCTAGGTGTCACTTCCTGCGTACAAAGCAAAATCAGAATACAGAGGACCAAATCATTTTCTTTCATTGAAAAGAAAATTTTGCGAAAACTAACACTCGTTAAAAAAATATATATATATATATATATATATATATATATATATATATATATATATATATATATATATATATATATATAAAGCCGTAATAGATATCCAAAATAACATTTTCTGTAAGATTTTTAAAACAGGTAACTTTATATTGGATAATGAGATTTGGATATCCTAAAGTTTTAGCTGGGAATTTTATTCTTACCCAGAATATAGGCCAAACTTGTCTCGAGAGGTTATCAAAAGGCAGAAAGATACATAGTCATGAAGTTTTCACAACTTGAGAGATTGTACAGAGGCTGAAAGGAGTGGAAACACGTGTTACACATAAAATTTAATCCTTTACCGCACTTTTCATTCTGCCAAACAATGTTTTATTGTTTTACGTTGACTCGATGACCTACTTGTGGAATGAGAATCCATAAATATACATGCGTCGCTATAACACAAATTTTTGTGCAATCAAAAAATAAAATAATCGAATTTACAATCCATTATTCAAACTCGTGCTTGAATCTACCCTTTTCTGATCTTCATTTTAATACGAGTTTGCTTCTATATTTTTCAGGACACTTTAGGAATCAGTTTTTAGGAAAAAGTTTCGAAGCTAAGAACAAGCACTTGACGGGGAATAGTTATCGTGATTTTTATGCTATCCTTACGCTCTGTTCGCAGATTGAACGCATATATCCAGTTTGTCTGTACGTCAGAATCTAAAACCCCACAAAGCATTTGAGAGATTGTTAGATTTTTGTACGACACTATCTTCCTTAAATAATGAACAGCGAATTTTATTTTGATCCAAGCAGGATAATTAGATAAGCTACTCAGAATTATGGACTAAATTTACTATTACGCCAATGCCGTTAATTCAAAAGTGCATTATCGAGATAATATACGAAACAATAATATACATCATATAAAAAATAAGGTAATCGGTATTTTTGCGCGTTGAGATATATATCATTCTTTTAATAACGAATTAATGATTTTTTTATGCATCCTAAGCCTACTAGCAAAGATAGCATCTGGAAACTTTGTTTTTCTTTCTTGACGAATCACACGAATTCGTATTTAATTTAAAATAGGCAAAACGAGGCGCCTGAAATCCGACGACCGCTTGGCTCCAAAAGTTTGAATACGGAACGAAATACTCCACCCCTATAAGTAACAAAAATTCTCCCACCAAAACGCGGACGTTTAGAAACGAACCGCGAAGCCCCTTCTCGGTATAATTTTTCATTAGACCTCTCCTCTCCCATTCCTCGTTTCATAATTTCCGCCTCCGTCCCTTAATTCCCGCCCTCGCTCCTAATTTCCACCTCCCCCCTTCCTCCCCTCCCTACCTCCTCATTATGCCGCCCCCTTTTCTCGCGGCGTCCTGGGGCCATCCAAAACTTCCATAATTAGATTGTATTCTGGTCATTAGTTTCGGACTTTCTCCCGACCATTCCGAAAACCGTGCCGGGTTGACGTGAACGACGGAAATATGGAGCTGTAAAAAATGTTAAAGCGGAAGGGAAAGAGAGATGGAGAGGAGAGAGAAAAGGAAAGAATAGCACAAATCGAAGAGAGTAGGAAACCAGAAGAGGGAGAGTTTCTATTCTGAAAGCGAAGAAGTCATGGGAAAGATTCTTTTCTCTGGAAAGTCATTCCTCGAAAAATACCGCTTTTCACCAAAAGATGGAGAAACGTAAGGTATGAGGAGTTTTCACTTGAGACGAACAATACATGATTCGCCTCTGGTGGACAATTGCGGAAAGTGCTTTCTCTATTCGATTTTTTATAGAAATGATGAGTATAAATTTTATTGTAGGGGACGTAGACGTTTTTCGTGGTTTGATTTTATTAAGTCTTCAATACGCGTTCAGGATCGCACGGTTTTTCCCGTTTTAAACACAATATGGAGTAAAAATTATTTGAACATAAATATCCTTCACAAATTGGCGCAACACGTATCTTCAACAATCAAGAATGAGTTAAGAAAATCAGAGGAGCGCTTCGGCTACAAAAAACTAATATCAATGGTGATTCGGTACTATAATAAAGAACTTAATACTACCGAAAAAACACTGATGACGAATTCTTTGTAACTTAAATGGTCCCCTAGTTTTCATAACTTTTCTAGGCAAGTAGAGATACAATACAGAAGAGATTGTTTTCGTAGACAATAAAATCGTGTAAAAAATTATCCAAGTTTAAAATAAATTACGACTTTCTTTTTGGATTTCTCTCAAACTTTTCAAGAATAAGTTGCTTAAATGTGAAAATATACTCTGAATATATCAGCTTTCCATCTTTTACACTTTAGGAGATATTAAAAATGTTTTTTTTTAATGAATCCCAATCCTATCTTGTATATTTTTCAAAACTCAAATCTGACTAAAAAATGGGAGTATGTAATGCAAAAATCTCCCCTTTAAGTTTCAGCTCTCCGCTGTTTACGGTTTCGTCACAATTTTAATGTAAGCAATTGCACAGAGAGACCTAAAAGTGAAACTATATGAGCATTTTTTGTAACCGCGCTAAAAATTGAAAAATGAAAAGCTTATTATATTTTATTATAATATTATTAATTCCATAAGGTCATATTGGAGATACATACGACAAACAATTAATATTTCAATTTTTTATACCAAAATGTTTATTATGGAATTATTTTTTAGCCATAAGACGAACTAAATAATTCTCTAGTTCAGTGGTTGCAAAACTGTGATCCGCGGATCCCAGCAGGTCTGTGAGGGTTCCTCAAGTGATCCGCAAACAAATTTCCCTAATGACGGATATTAGTGTACGGGACCGTAGAATGAAGGTGTCTCTATACAGACTGGCGAGAAGTTATTGCCTAAATAATGCCTGATGAATTGCTTTCCTATAGAGCTCAGAATATAAACATTTCAGTGCTTTATAGCATAGTGTAGTGGTTTATATAGACGAAGTTTGTGAGCAGTTGCCATTCACAACTTCCTGAAATTTCTCTCTTCTAGTTATTTGTAAAACGCCAAGGAATAATCTGTACTGTTACCACCGCTACTTCTTTTAGTTTCATGTATAACTCGGAATTCTGGTTGCGGAAAACTATGTGAGATTTCTGTCCAAAAAATCTGCAAAGGAAGGTGGAAAAAATAACAAAATACGAGTGTCGAACAATAGGTAGTGCTGTTGTGCGGTTATCGTCAGCATTTTTTCATGAATTGTGTTCTATAATATGAAATTACAACGTTGCCATTCCATATTATGGAATTATTCCACAAGATTACACCATAAGCATTTGAGATGAATTGTGCTGTAGCTCATCATATGGCAGGGACTTGCCATACAACGAAATCCACGACCACTGAAATCTGTTTCGGATGAAGCATTTAATGAGGTGGCTGTCGCGAGGAAAGGTTCTCGTAAGAATGTTTGAAATTCGTAACGAAATTGCTGTTTTTTTATTGAAAGTCCTTTGAGTACGAAAGCACTTAAAATTGCACATTAAAACTGTCTTCCACTTACCTCTTGAAGCAATTAGCCAGATTTATAGTTTTTTTTGTAGATTGTCCTTTGAATAACCTTAGTGTTTCTTTCTTCCCAACTTTTGTTTATATTAGGTATACTAGTAAAAGGTGCTTGCATTCTTCAAGTATTTAATCTCACCTTGAAAAAACATTAATTTTTCAGAGAGATATTTCATCATTGGAAATATTTTTTAATTCTAAAGATTTCACCTCTGCGCCGATTTTCGTTCTTTCCTTATGTATCAATAATAGAGTAAAACAATCCCTAAAATTTGCAATTTTAAGAATATTATACTTTTTCCACAATAGCGTACTAAATTCACATATTTTTGCCAAATTTTAAAGCTGTAGCTTATCTAGAAGTGAAATAATATTTATCTATTTGTTTAAATTTTAAAGAATTTTAACGACCAAAACAACATATTCATCGAGATTTTCAAATGATTATTTGTGTATGTGCACTAAGATTTAATAACTGAAAATTTTCAGCTCCAACACGACATTACTTTTTTCACAATTCTCTAATATTTCCTGTTTTTGGATTTTGACGTCGTTATAAGTTTACGCTGTAGTTTTAAATCAATTGCATTATAATACAATGCACTGATTCTCTTTATAAGCACTAAATTAAAGCAGCTATTATTATATGTAGTTTATTGACCCCCATAATTGAAATGAGTAACGTTCTTTTATTTAATAATATATATCGCGTTTTAAAATTCTGACATCATATGTACACGTCTTTGATTGAAATAAATGGGACATAAGAATTTCCCATTAAAAAGTATTAAAGCGATGCTATTATTATACGGATTGCCTATTCCCATTGAAAAGCATTGTCCCGGTTGCTATGGTAGCTGAAATTGAGCATCTGCTTTTTTCCGATTAAAAACATATTTATTTATCAATTCGGCACCGATTTTAATTTAGTCTTCAAAAATTCTTTTATCTATAGAACTGCTTTCGTCCCGAGTTTCTATCTTATTTATAACTAATTTAAAAATGCAAATTTACGAAACTGCACAGATTTTCATGTTTTTGATATGGAGTATCTAAATGGAACATTGGGGTCAAAAATACTCCACTAAAAATTAAAACATTTCGAATTTTCGATTTTTATGGTTGTTTGTACTTAATAACCTATCATCCAGCCAAAAGCTCAGGTCCGTGGCACATATAGAAGTACCTTAGGTTATATATATATTTAATAAACTAATTTTGTTGGTAAAGCAATCTGAAGAATCTGATTGGCTGCCGAAAAGCCAATTATATCTTGAGGAAGTTTAACCCTATTTCCCTTGAAAAAATGCGATAAATAAATAAGAAGTTAAACCTGTTTAATTTTAATATTTTAATCACTATTAATTTTAACAAATGATAATATATATCAATTTAAATACCGCACCACAATCAGAATTTAATATACATATTATCACATGGTAACTATGTACAACAAAAAATAATTAAATAAGCATATAGGATATCGATGTAAATGGATTGCTGTTTAAAGTTCTTCGTTATTACATTTTATCACATGGTAACTTATATAAACACATAATTATGTGAATTTTATATTTATTGCTTGCTTTTTAAAGTTGGTTGCACTAATTATTATCTCAATTTTAACTTAACACTTAATTCACGCATACCCGTCATATATGTCGGGCAATTAGGCTAGTATATATATAATATCATATATTATAAATATATATACACACATACACTATACTGACTCTTCTTACTTATGATATATTAACAGAATAATTATATATCAGGAGGATACTAATGTTTAGTCACTTCCAGAAGATCTGGAGATTCGACATTTTTGCATAGGTAGTATTTTGTGCAAAACAGAATATAAAAACGAAAATCTTGAAAAAGTTGAACAATGCGGGCGCTAAAAATTCGCAATTGATTAAACAAATTTTTAAGGTTTATGTATTTCCAAATGTACTACAAAGTTTAATTTTTTTTTTAAGATTAAATTTGCAAAATACGAAATAAGGATCATAGCAATTTTGATATTTTAATTTGTTTGGCTGTAAAAAATTCTTAAAATTTAAACAAATAGATAAATGTTTAGGTACTACGGGGCGGACTAGGAAGCTGAAATTTTAAAGATGTTTAGAGCATAAAGCATGTCGACATAAAAACATTTGAAAATCTCCATCAAGTTGTTATTGCGGCCATTAAAATTTTTATAATTTAAACAATTAAATAAATCACATTTCACTTCTACTAGATGTGCTACAACTTCAGAATTCGGCAGAAATGTGTGACAGTATCTCCCAATGGATAACGAATAATATTCTTAATATTTCAAATTTTAGGGACTATTTTAATCAAATATTTTTTCATAATAATCAATGCAGAAGTGAAATAATTTAAATTGAAAAAATATTTCTAATATAAAAATATTTCTCTGAAAAATTAATGTATTTATCAGGGTGAGATGAAATGCTTGCAGAATTACTTGTATCCTATATCCTCCATAAGAATCTACTATTTATAATATATATTATTTCATTTGGTTTATATTAGGTATTGTTTATAACGGTTGTCAAGTAGATTGTTTATCCAACATTACGCTCACTCACGTGTTAGTTAAGTGAGAAAAATTAAAAGAAAACATTTAAAAAATAAAAACTGTGATTCAAGTCGCTTGAAAAACTCGCTCATTTTGCTTATCTTTTAATTGTGGTTAAAATGGCACCTTCTTCTTGCTTCTACGTTCTGTAGTTGTTGCGTTACAAATTCACAAACATACACACAAATTCTTCAAAATATTTATGGTAGAGATCACGTTAGCGTTTTTTTGTCAGTGGAACCGCGAGAAGTTTTTGGGGTGAATTGTGATTCCCGGCAGAAAAGGTTTGGGAAACACTGTCCCAGTGAATTAATATCTCATTAAGTCAATTTTATTTTAGCTTCAGGGCTAGCTCGACAATTCTCTACTGAATCAATTTTGAAAAACATTTCATGTAAACCAATTCTTTTTGCAATATCGTAAAAGATAAATCCATATGCAGACCACTATATATATATAACTAACATTTGAGGAAATATGCATTAATCATATCAACATTACAAAATACATTTACAATGTCACAGAAACATTCAACACATTTCCAATCTTTAGGTCCTTTAATAAAATATGAACGACGTTTTTAACCCTTAAAATACAATATCGACTCCCTTCCCTTAATAGCACAAAAATCTAAAAAAATAACTAAATAATGGAAAAACTGGCAATGATAAACATATTTGGAAATTTTCGATAGACCCGTTGGTACAAACGTGATGCAAGTATGTCTCTTCGCGAGTACATAAAAAGAGGAGGAAAGCCAGCCGAAATATTCCTGGACAGAATACGGAAAAACAATATAGCCTTTCGCGAACAGTATATCGGGAGAATTCGAAAAAGCTACGGATTCCCCGCTACACCTGCGTGACGAAGCGATGAAGGCTTTTTTCTCCCGTTTGTCAAAATAAAAAAACAAAAGCGTCTCGAAATATCGGATATAATCCCGCTTTTCGGTATGGCTGATGGAGCTCTCGCCAAAAAAACAATAAGGAGATTCGCGACGTATATCTTCTGATCCCGGATTCACTCCAGTACATCTTTAATATAATGCTGCGAGTTCCGTGGCGGTTTATCCATTTATTGAAAAAAAGAAACATGCTATTATCCAGAAGAAAAAGTTTTAGAGAACAAGCTTTCGCAAAAAAAAAAAATTTAAAACTCACAAGTGATTCATTGTTTCCTTATAAATAGATTTGGCGTTCAAATCTCGAATTTAAGATGGAGGGGTATGGCGGTGAAGAGTCCTATATTTGTTGCGCGCTACAGGAGAAAAAGGCAAGAATTTCATAAAAATACTCATACAAACTATGAAGGAGATCAGAAGGTTAATATCAAATTCCGAGCATTGCTTGCGTGGCAATACGTTGCGGGATATCCGTTGGCGCCCTAAGAGCACGACACTCAAGTGTTATCTGTCTTTCATCGGTTTTGATTCAAGATGGGCAACCGTTATTCTTCAATAAAAATACCCGACAAAAAAGTTTTTATTCTTACTGAAGTTCTATGACTATACAGTGCCAAAGTACATAAACCGAAAATAGCCGAAAACAGGACATTTTAAAAATATTCCATTTAAAAATTCCGTGCGGGTTTTGGCATATTGTTACCTAAGCCTGATCTTAATATTTATTTTAGCGATCGAGGTTTCGGAACTTAATTTGATGAATTAAAACAATTCACGAAGGAGCGGGTAATTTTCGACATTTCAAGAATTCGTAAATGTCATATCACCCTCGAGAGTCGCTATGTTACTCGAACATTCGATCACTTTGTGAGAAATAATAGTGTCAAATTTTTAGTACATGTATTTTGGATCGTAATGAAAGGTCTCGGAAATTAAAAGCATCTCCCAATGCACCCGACCCCATTCAACACCAGCATATTTATGCGTGTAGTACGTGAAACTGAGAATATTGCTTCGCTCCTGCGCAGCAGAAACCAGAGAAGTGTATAGGATTTCGCCGACACACTTAGGCTGGGCAGTACACACTCGGCGAACGTATTTCGAATAGACGGAGGGAAGCTTCGCACACGATGTCGGAGCTACATTGCTCGTGAGAGAGAGAGAGGTGGGGAAAGGGTGTGACTCCACCATATGCTCTCCTTGAGATACCCTTCGGCTATATCCTAGCGTGAAAAATGGGACGCTGGCATTACGCGTCGAGGGCAGAAACAGAAGGGAGAAGGGTTATACGAGGGTCAAGAGAGGAAGTAAAGAGTCAAAAGGAGAAGTGAGGAGTGGGAGGGAGGAGTGAAGGGGGGAGAGGAGCGGAGGGGGGGGAGGAGCGGACGGGTGAAAGGTGGAGTGGAGGGGGAGAGGAGCGGAGAGGGGAGGGAGGAGCGGAGGGGGGAGGGAAGAGAGGAAAGGGAAGGGAGGGATGGCGAGAGGTGTACGGGGGAGGGAGGAGTGGCGAGAGATTGCGAGCTCTTGAAACGGTTGGTGCGAGAGACCATTGGGCTCTGAGAAGAGCAGGAGGTGGAGAAAAGGGAGGATGCAGAGGAGCACAAGAGGATGACCCCTCTATTGTTCTACCCTTGGAACAGAGAATGAGTGGGTTACGAGTAAGGAGTAAAGAGGCGTAAAAAAAGGAACATCGGAAAGTATAGTAGGTGGTCCTCATTTTTGTTTTACTGTGCTTTTTTTATCTTCCAATCCCGCCCCTTCTTATCTCTTCCTCCCCCCCCCTTCCCTTCCTCTGACTCTTCTATCTTTCGAACTCGACAAATGATCTGGTTTTGTCTTCGTGCGTGTATCGGTCTTCTCCTGTTTTTTTATACCGCCGCGTTTACGGTTTTAGGGGCAAGGTGCGCCGTTTTTCCATGCCCCCTGCGAGTTTTTGTTTTTAATACTTCCCGAAATTAAAGGAGGACGGTGGCACGCGGTGCATGCTACACAAAATGCAGTTGGGGATTCGAATTGGTGGCGATCGATTTTTGTTTACGAATGAGTTTCAACTTTCGAGGGGAAAAAATGAAAGGAGAATATGAGTACTCCTCATTGAGGAGGCGGAAGGTTAATTTCAAGTTGTACAGCGTAATGAAAAAAACTAATTCGCTGGTCCGCGATCTTTAAACCAGCTGTCTCGATCGAATTTATTACGTTTATGGAAATCGGATTAAAGATGGCGCTACATGCTGTTTTTATTGATTTGAAATATGGTTCATATAAAAGACAAAATTTAAGTTGCCGAATGGTAAAGAAACGTAATTATATTACCGTTTACAAAGAAATAACTTGTATCCGGTAATTAACTATACAGATCGGAGAAATAACAAAACAATGAATCAACTTTTCTAATGGAATTTGTGATAGATTGTGAGTTATCAAATAAATAAAAGGCTTCAGAAATATTTTAAATAATTCAACAATGCCATTTGTTCTTTAACAGGTTCTCTTTTATATTTGTGGCCAATGCCTAATAAGAGACCCGGGGCTTAGGTTTGATATAAGACACCAATCAACCCCCAGCCACTTAACACAACCCGGAGAAAAAAATAGAACGAATCCAACCCCCAACCACGTAACCCAGCATGGGGAGAGGAAATAGATCGAATCCAACCCCCGCCCAATCTCACATTAAAGGATCAAAGAAGGCAGACGTTTAGGAAATGAAAGAAAAGCCCAAATTAAACAAATTAAGTGGTTGGGGGTTGGATTTGATCTATTTTCTCTCCCCATGTTGGGTTACGTGGTTGAGGGTTGGGTTAAGTTGTTGAGGGTAGGATTCGTTCCATCTTCCTCCCATGGGTTGGGTTAAGTGGTTGGTGTTTGCGATAGTTCACTTTGTAACACAGGTGGTGCTGCGGTCGTGGATGTCTTATATCAAACCTGTTCTGAGACCCAGTTATGTATGACAACTCACTTCGGTCGCCTATATTATTTTTGAATTAATTTAATAAGTATTTGATAGCGTAAATAAATTCATTAACTGATTTATACCAATAAATAAAAGGAGTATTGTTTTTTTTAATATAGGATATTTAAGGGTTAGATTGTAGACGTCATCAAATGTTTGCGTTGTTGGTTGATATGTGTGGTTTTGTAATATATAGTCTATTAATTCCCATGAAAAGCATTAAGTCAATGCCATTAAAATATGGATTATTAATTCCAATTTAAAAGCACAGGACTCGCAGCCAGGGTAATCCATATTTTTTTATTGTTCGAAATTTCCATTTTTAATGATCAAAACCATTTTTTTGCTCAATTTGAATTTTGCATTAAAAATGAACTTCATCCTTTCAGCTATAGAAGTTGTGGGCAAACCTTTCTAAGTGGTGGGCCGCATTGCATTGCGAATTCCTCGACTGGGCGCATCGAAAATTTCAATGCTTCGTTGAGCCAGATCATACTTTAAATCGGACGTTAACTAGAGATTATGATGTATTATATCAGTGAAAATTAAGTCTAAATTAGGCTTTTAAGTATTAACATTTCAATTTCAAATGTTTTATTGTCGTAATTTAAATTTACATGGTAATTTAATGTCAAAATCATTTCTTAAATGTGTGTTTGAACTTTAATGTTTGTAAAAATATTTACGAATAAATGAATCCTTTTTCATTTAGCTTTTGATATAAATAATTCCCTCAATTTGATTTCATAGGATTGTCCCTACTTAATATTTCGAAAATGCTTGATTTAATGAAAATGTCCCGATTTGTGATTTTAAAAACCTGTCAACCATACCATTATTATAGGCTAGGTATTTTTCGAAGTTTATTTTTCCTAAAAATCGGCGACCAATGCCGACGTTTACTTTAATACATATTAATCGGTATGGTAGTTTTCGACTATAATATTTCTTAGAAAGCGACCACTATTATTGTTTATTTTTCCTAAAAACCAACGACATACATCAAAGTATATTTGTAGACATTATTGGGCATTTTAGTTTTCGACGTTTATATTTTGGGTATAACAATCCAAGAAGTTTAAATACATAGAAACATCGACGTTTATATTTCTTTATAAGCGATATCTAATCATCATCATCATAGGTAGTCTGTCCGTAGACAGGTCCGTGATTATTCGTGGTTAAACCTGATTCTCCATATACTCTAATTTTCCGCTGTCCTCGTCATATATAACTCTCTTTTCCTTTCAAATCGTCTATCAGCTGCAACCTTTTCCTAACTCTTTCCCCTTTTCCATTTAGTTTTTCTTCTAACACGTCTTTAATCATACTCTCTCTCCTCAGCTAATGTCCAACCAAGTTTGCCTTCCTCTTTCTAATAGTCTGTATAATCAATCGCTTCTCTCCTACTCTTGGTAGCACTTCATCGTTTTTCATCCTATATGTCCATTCTATCTTCAGCATTCTCTCCTCCAAGTACACATTTCATAGCTTTCCAAGTATTTGATGTCATTTTTCCTTAGCGTCCATGTTTCTGCCCCGTACAAAGCTATACTCTATACATAGCATTTTATGAACTTCTTGCGGGTATCTTACCTTCCCTTCGATATCTAATATCGATGTTTATTTCAATACAGTTCATTAATTTTTATCTAGAAATGTGTTATAAATTGAATTCCTTCTAATTAAGTTTAACTAAAAATGTGTAACTAAAAAGAAGGCTTCTTTTATGCTGGCTTATTTTGTTGTTATCTATATTATAGCGAATGTGTTGTTGTTAACTTCCGCCACCAACCTGTAATAGTTAATTTTTCACAATAAATCAGAAGTATATTCTACTCGTTAATTCGGGCCCCTTATGCACGAAATCGTGATCATTAGTGAAAAATAAATGTGGCCTAAGTATAATGCACAACCTAATGCATGAATGAATATTTCTATGAAGAATATATCATCTTGTGAAGTAATAAACTATATGAATGCGAAAAAAAGTCCAGAGTGCGTATATAGAACGATTCTCCTGCAACAGCAATGCAAAAGAAACTAAGCACGGGGGACACTTTCAGATGGATTATATAAATTTCATGACAGGGTGTTTCCGGAAATACCACAAGGCTATCTGACGATCGGTAATCATTTTTAAGTCCGGGGAAAGCTATCATTTCGTCTCTTGGAGGAGATCTGCAGATATTGTCGTGCAGAAGACGCAATAGACGTCACCCGACTTTTTGGTAAATGGATTCCCAAGTACGTATGGATTATCGGATCACGAGCACGATAAACCGATCATAATATTTTGTCCTTTACCTTTGGATCCCGCGGCTGCTCAGTATGTGCCATTAAGACGGTGACATAAGCGACATTAGAAAGTAAATTCTGAATGTTGTGTGGCCGTTTGTTATGACAAATATGGACTGCCTCTACCGTTTTGTGGTTTGGTGGTAAAATGTGTCAAGTTTGAGGGCGGATAACAAAGTTTTAAAATCATGACGCATAAATTTCGTAGAAAATGTAATGGTGAAAATCCACACCGACGATAATTCATTTTCGTCGAATATAATTTTTTTTAAATTCGACGTTTATCGACATTTAACGATGTTCATGTCTCGAATTCCTGTCTAAATTTTAACTAATTAAAAAATACAATAGAATAATGTCCTACACCGTTTCCTCCACCTTTCTTATGAGGTGTAGGAACTAAAAAAATGCATCGCAAAAAACTCAGATAAAAAAGAAATTTTGGAAAAGGCGATATTTTTCCATCGGTTGCACTGCATGGTTTATCATTACGGCAAATTTAAGATCTGTATCTTATCTAGAAGCACCTTAAGTTTTATATTATCCTCCTATACCTTCCTACTACTACGTAATGCAATAGATATTTATTTTTTTTAATAAACGGAAAAATATCCGTTCTTTCGTATGGAATCCAAAAAGACCAACAATATAACTTGTCCGCCATATTCTGCGAACTTGTTCGCATAGCTTACTTTTTAATTAATTTTCCAATACATGTTGACAGAATGTCGAAAAAAAAATCCTATTACAAAAAACTTCCCGTGATATATTTTTAAGATATGGGAAGTGGGCGATGAATTTTTCATACTTTCATTTCGAAAACTTATTATTATCAGCCATCGAGATAAGTGCATGACCTTACCTTTATATGTCTGGGTAATATTTTTGGCATTATTTTTCTGTACTTGGATATCGAATCTAGCCTCTTCCTTTCCACGAAATGCAGAAACTTTGTTCGACGTCAGAGAGAAAAATAAAGTACAAGAAGAACGTCTCATATATTCTCATATGCCATTACGATTCACTCACTCCGTGATACTCTATCGGAAATGCCGAAAAAAATGAGGAATGTCACTAAAAAACTATGGCTATTTTCAATACCATAGCTATCACATAGAGAAAGAGACAGAAAATGAACTAGAACTTAAAGTAAAAGACTTGAATTTCAGTGAATGTTTCCGCAAAAAAGCCAAAACATCGTTAAAAAATCGATGCTACTCACTGAACTAACTTTTTCATACCTCTACGATTCTAATACATACGATGAGTCGATAAGAGGAATAGGAGTCGATATGAAGAGAGGAGAGATGAGGCGGCTTCTGTGCACGAGGGTCATTGCATGACGTCATAACGAGGAAAAGAGGTCGACGGTTGCTGTACGTAAAACTGCACGATATATCATTGAGTCACATAACCGGTGTCATCATTCTCTATGACTATGAATTTTAATGAAAACCCTGAGGAGCCATTTTTTAGTAAATTAATATTTCATGGAAAACGACTACAATAATTTTTTTTTGCAAAATATTTCATTTCAACAAGGTTTCTATTTTGTGGAATACGAGATTTCATTACATTCTTTCAATCCGTTTAGCCCGTAGGGCAGCTCACAGATGCAAGACAACGAAACGGAATTGCGATAACCATTGCATTCTCGTAATAACGAATGCGAATTTTGACTTATTACATGTTGAAGTAAAACATTTTCCAAAATCGATAAAAAATCTGTTAATATTCTTTCCGAATGTTTAATTTTTTCTAGGAGGCGTAGCATTGTAGGGCTTGTATCATTCCCACGCTACTTTCTGGTGCTAATCATACTAGACGTTACGAGGAAGAAAAACTACGATATAAACTAACTGCAGTCATCATAACTCTTCTACTAGTACGTGTCGAAACACTCGTAAATTCTTGTGCCGAAATAACTTTCGAATTCGAAGATATTTCAACAAGAAGATATTGTCTGAATTGTTTCGTTATATACGGTTGCAGTTGTTATAGATGATCCATTATTTGAAAACGATAATGTATACATTATCAAACGACAGAAGTGTTTAATATTAAACGTTTTTTCTGTCGCATAAACAAAGGTTTAGGAAGGCCGTCGTAGTGAAGCAAAAATATATTTTACACTTAATAAGATTTCCTCCTGTGTTAATTTCAGTAAGAATGGCTTTCTGGTAGCATTGGCCGATCCTCTGAAAAGAAGGAAGTTTAATACCACTTTCTTGTAAAGGATTGAAAGCAAATCTAACAAGGAAAAAATCCACAGTACGGCGAATTTGAAATTGTTTGAGCTCTATTTTTCTAACAAATAACAACCGAAATTTAAAGTTTACTTCAATCACATCATCATCACATTTGTAGTTAATCATATACAAAATTACACTCTTACGAACCAATAGTGACTTCAAGATATCTGGCCGCGAGAATCAAACTTTTCGGATTTTTAGCATTCATACTTTGCTTAACTGAAAATTGAAATAATATTTCAAACTGCACAGTTTCGCCCCGCACGTTTTCTGTACAGCAAGATATTATTTTAAGGTAATACCGCGAATTGCACAGCCATCAATTTCGCTATGGAACGGCTATAAAATAGTCTCCAAACATTAAAGAGCATTAAAAATCATAAATTGTTTCAGTTATACTAACAAAGAGAGGCTGCAGCCTTCGGGTCACGGATTTTAATGAAACGCGATCAAGAGATTTTACATAAAAAATAAGAATACACGTCGTGTCTCAGATTTTATGTGAATGCGCCCATAGTTTCGAGAAATCTGCGTCGAAAATTCGCAAAAACATCGTATGTCTCTTAAGAAGATGCGATATTGAATTTTTGCTAATCGTTGGATTGGCTGAACGGCTAGCGTACCTGGCAAGCACGTCGTAGAGTCTGATTCGTTCCAGGTTTTTTAAATAATTTTCATCAAATTATCTAATCGCATCTAAAAAATAATGCTTACTGATAAGCTGGCGCTGTATAATTTTTATTTGGAGGTAATGGACGCAGAAGGATATAATAGTGAGGATTTTCAAATATTGCAGCCAATTACACTATGGTTTGTGGCAGAAAAATTGCCGGTCTATAATGATAATCATTATTAACTATATTATTTAATTGATAACATATTATTATTATTATTGATTGATTGAAAATTAGAATAATGTGAATCACTGTATTTTGCTAACGTTAACTCACGTTGGTAAAAAAAGGGAAGTTAACAGTGTAAACTTGAACAAAATAGCACTCATACACAGCACAATATTAAGTTACTGCTTCGGGAAAACAATTGCCAAAAGTGTTTTTGCGCATGAAACAAACTAAGGGAAAATCTGGTCCTGTAGCCAGTGAACAAGTACAAAAACTTTTAGATGATCATTTGACGATATGATTTTTATTTGGAGAAAATAGGTGTAAAGAGAGCTATGTTTTTTGCAATAGATGCATATGTATATCTGTACTCGATAACTTATAGTTAGGCGACTAATACTGATCGGATAGAGCTAAATACAAATGCTATCTTAAGTTAACGGCAAGCTAAAAGGGGTATTAAAGCATTATTTTCATTCCAACTATAGTTTTGCTACGTCAAATATTCGTCAAACCGACGATTTCTTAATCTAAATAGAATTCGACATAAATCCCACACGGATTTACAACAATGCCTCGCGCCCGTTACTCGATTTAATTTATTTTGAGAAGCAGATAGAAATGCGTGACACCCAAATAAAGATAGGCAGAGTCCAGAGCACAGCACACAGATTTTTTAAAAGACAGTCTGACGTATGTGCCGATAATAATTACCACTTCGTCTCATATTAGTTTCCAAAAACTCTTTTTTATTTTTCGTTTCAACTCTCGTAAAATTCTTCTTTTCAATTCACTCCGGTTTCGCACACTCGCTCCGGTCTCATCCGCCTTTCCCATATGTTCGAGTAAGCCACCCGTCCGTGTGCGTGTATGCGTCCACAACACTGCAACCCGCTCCGCATTATAGCACAATGATGCCAGGGATGTACCATTCCGAACGTCCTGTAAAAAAAAACGCCTTTGCTGGTACTCAAAATGAACGAGAGATGGCTCCGATGATCGCTCTTTGGGAAACTCCCGGAGTATCGCACATCATCTTCCTCCTCTTTCCCTTCCGTCTCCCCCTTCCTGAGTGAGTCCGCAAACATTTCACTTTAGGATTTTTTCAGCCCATTTTCTCTTCTTCTACGTATATATTCAGCATATACCGGAAATTTAACGATGCCTTCAAAGGGATATAACGCATCCTCCTTTTGTACTCGTCTGCAAAGGAACATATATATTTTATTTCCCGCAGACGGAGGGGAGGGGAACTACTCCCAGGTTACAACACAGTTCGGCTCATGATGCATTAATCTTACACGCATGCGCGCGGCAGCTGTCTTTTTTCCGAGCGTGGTAGTGACGTAGAGCGTGGCTGGCAATAAACTGGGACAGAATAACGTTGTTGCAGGAGTTTTATTCCACTACCAGGAAGAAGATTGTCCAATTTATTAGTCTATTTCGGTCTCCCACTCCACGAAATGTTCGTTTTCTTGCATTGCGAGGCTTCAAAAATCTCTCCCTCTTGTTCTGGTGGCTCAGCGCGTATCTGCATGATCGTTTTGCCAATAATGTCGTTTAGATGGGGTTCTTATTGGGCATTCTCTTAGATGGTTTTTTTTAATACTGAAAATGTTATGGGGACAAAGTAATTCAAATTGGTAACCCACATTATTTTTGGGTCGTAGAGATAGGTCCATCCCTCGAGAAGGATTAAACATAGTCAAATGACGTTCAATTGTAAATATATTGCTACAGTATTATTACTAGCATATTCTTTCTGCGCCTGAATGTTTCAGAATCTCCGAGTCAGGTAAATCGTCTTGTTGAAATTTTATGAATGCAATAATCAGGACTCAGCAAACCCCGAGGGCTAAGAAGCCATGGTGCCTAAAATTTTCACTGTGGCACCTTGCATTTTCTGCAGTGTTGTTCTATATATTTCCTGTTTTTATGTAAGTAAATCTATGAAATTCGCGGCTAGTATTCCCGATTTCCTCATGCAGATCGCAACTTCAGCCGGCAGCGGCGGAACCAAATGTCAATCTGTTGAAACAACGTCATCACCGGCGAAAATGTATGGAGCGTTATGATTGCAATATTAATGCTTTTAAAATCAACCACAGACAATTGGATTGTGCTTTCCAGAGTATTTGAGGTGTGTTCTCCACACGTGCTTCGGTTTTTATCAAGAATAGAATGCCGCTTGAATATTATTAACTATTTTGGGGTATTTGTTGTGAGAGTTGGTATTTCTTAGTGCAATCCTCAACCATGAAACGTGCAGCAGTGAGTGGGACGGTAGAGAATATCAAAAGGTCTCAAATGATGAATTTCTTTGCCATTTCATTGGAAAAATGAGATTCGGGGCATAATTCTTTATCAGAAACGTTCAGAATAGGTTGAAACTTTAAAAGTGTCACTAGAAGATGACGTAAATACTTGCAATTTATCTACAAGACAAATCAAAGAGACGGAAGTTTAAAGAAGAATGGCACAAAGAACTTAAATGGCTTAAATTCAATCACAGCACCGGTGTCACAATATGTGAGACTTGCTTCCTTTCCTGGTACATCCGATGAAAACTCAAAAGTTGTGGTTTTACTGGCCCGTTCAAGCTGGGAGCTTTTAAAAATATGAGAGGTAGTGTCACCACTAGAATATATGGCAGCAAACAACGCATTCACTCTAACAGTATGTGTGACGAAGACGGACAAACTAATCGTATGAAGGCTGTTTTAATATGGCCTACTACATTGCGAAAAATAACAATCCTTTTTTTCGACATTAAAGGTTTGCTAATATTGGCATTTTTTGCTGGAGGCACGCCCCGAACGGGCTTCAAACTGACTGGCCTCCTTCCATTCATCCATCTGTATTGGTCAGCCAGGCGTCATCCCGCCTATATACTACCCTGACACCGGCGAGCCAATTATCGGCCGTAGGAGCACTGATAGGCAGGATGGTCCGGGAAGGACGATCGGCCAAATTGGTCTTCCATCGGGACGTACCTCCAGGTCACATTCCGTGATATATCCTTTATTACTTGAATATACAATTCTAATAACATATTATTTTCAAATAAATGACCAGCACCCTTCTTAAGGGCATAAAGAACACTTGAATAAAAGAAAAATGTTATGAAATACAAGAAATGGAGAAGTTTGGACGGTACGATATGATGTACCCTAGAGAATCGGAATTAGGAGATAAGAAGTCAAATGGAATTCGTGGTAAAGGAATTATGAATACGGATGGGAAGATAGTCACAGAAACAAAGGATGTAGCACAGTTATGGTAAGAATACATTAAGGAACTATACAGCAAGCAGGCAGGATCGGCACAAATAGAACTAGAAGATGGGGAAAACATTGAAGGAGACAACTTAGGACCAAGTATTTTGGAGAGCGAAGTATAAACAGCGATAGTGGAACTAAGGAAAGGGAAAACCACAGGCAGCGATGGAATACCGGCTGAGGTACTTAAAGTCATGGAATCAGAAGGGCTAAAAGCGATCACGAAAATAATTAATAAGATTTACAAGACTGGAGAGTGGCCTCAGGATTTTCTAGAAGTAACAATGATCCCTATAAAGAAGAAGCAAAAGGCAATGCAGTGAAAAGACTACTGAACGTTAAGCCTTCTGTCACACACTTCGGAGATCATCACGAGGATTCTTAATAAAAGGCTGCAGAAAAAGGCAGAAGAAATGCTAGGGGAAGATCAATTCGGTTTCAGAAAAGAACGAGAACCGAGATGCTATAGGGGTAGTTAGAATCATATCAGAAAGGGCCATAGAGTAAATTGGGTAATGTTGATGACGGTATTAAACGATATAGGTGCAGACTGGAAAGACAGGAGACTGATCAGAAATCTATACGTGAATCAAGTTGTAAAGGTCAGCTTGGAGAATGCGGACACCTGCGGAGTAAATATCGGTAGAGTAAGTCAGGCCTACTGCCTATCGCCGACCCCACTAAATATATATCAAGAAAGTCTAATGAAAGAAGCGTTAGAAAGCACAGGAGATTTCAAAATTGGAGGAAGAATTATAGGAACAGTAAAATATGCGGATGATCATGTACTTCTAGTAAGAAACGGAGAGGAACTCCAGAAAATAATAAATGGACTAATGGTAATAACAGGTAGAAAATACGGTATGGAAATAAATGCAGAAAAATCCAAGGTCATTCGAATATCGGGCAATGAAGAGATTCTGAACATAAGTATTGAAGGAAAGCATTTACAACAAGTTTAAGACTATAAATACCTTGGAAGCATCATAACAAGAGAAGCAAAATGCACGGATGAGATCAGGACTAGAATGGTAAAAGCAAAAGCGACTTTCAGAAGAAAGAAACATCAACTTATGGGGAAATAAGGGAAGATGTCAGCAAGAATTCATAAAATGCTATGTATGGAGTATAGCTTTGTACGGTGCAGAAACATTGAAGCTAAGGAAAAATGACATCAAATACTTGGAATGCTTTGAAATGTGGACTTGGAGTAGAATGCTGAAAATAAAATAGACAGATAAGGTGAAAAACGATAAAGTGCTACGAAGAGTAGGAGAGAAGCGAATGATTATACAGAAAATTAGACAGAGAAAGGCAAACTTGGTTGGACACTGCCTGAGGTGAGAAAGTATTATTAAAGACGTGATAGAAGGAAAACTAGATGGGAAAAAGGAACAAGGTAGGAAAAGGTTTCAGCTGATAGACTATTTGAAAGGGAAATAGAGTTATAAAGATATGAAGAGGACAGTAGAAAATAGGAGTATATGGAAAACCAGTTTTAACCATGAATAATCACGGACCTGTCTACGGGCATACTACCTATGATGATGAATATTGGCATATAAACTGAGTATTCAAGCAAATCATTAATAAAACAAAAACAGGAGGTGCTCTGAGATTTTGTCACGTCTCTCAATTTCTAAGAAAAGAGCTAGTTTGTGAGTTATAGCAGCAGAAGTACGTTAGTTAAGCGTTGGATGCCTCAACTGACAAAGCAGATGTTGAGGAACAAATGCTTAATTCAAAATACATAAAAATGGGACGAAGTAAGTGCTTTTATCTACCATCCCGCTTGAGAGTGTCACCACCGACGGATATTTGATGGCCACTGAACAGAAAAAAATGATCTCTCTAACTGGCTTTCGTCTAATCATGTGTTGGCATTGGGACTGATGGAGCGGCAAGACTGATTGGTGTACAGAATGGTTTGGTACGAATAATTCGAAAACAATTGAGCCATATCATTGCGTTGCACACAGGTAAAATATGAAATGGACTGATGATGTCTACGTTATTCTAAAAACTGGACAACTTTTATTATTCTTCACCAAAGAGGAAGTATAAGAGAATCTCCGGACACAAATTCTAAAATTTCAGTTCCACCATACTTTGTGATGGATTTCCAGCAAAGCTGGTGCTCTAGCTGCCATAATTAAAGACAAAATGTGTTATTGTCCATCTTGAAAAGTTTTACTAGTAAGAAAAGTAATGCTTCTGCAGTTACCAAGGGACATTGGAGAAAAATGAAAGAATTCAAGTTAGTTCACATGTTACATTTTCTTTTGGGTTACCTTGGCACTGTAAAGAAACTATCTCTATTGATTCAAAAGCAAGGTGTGATCTATAAGTTGAATTCTACCTCATGTACAAAAAACTCTGGTACAAAATACATTGCACAGACTTTCCCACATATTACTTATGCATCCGGTCTCACTACATTCTTTCCTGGCTAGAAAAAACTCCTACTGCTACAAAAACAACAAACCAGAGTAAAAAGTTCCCTGCATGTAAATGTTATCAATACATCGATAACTTCATGTATGTGGAAATAAAACTTGATAAATAGTTATACCATTCATACTTATCATGTATTATGTGGATTTGTGAAGGCACATAGGCGCTTAAGTATTATTGCTGGGCGAAGATTGTTGTGAGAACTGAGGAAAGCTGTCTGGTAGCTGGACGTAAAAATCGATACATTATAATGTCGCTGGACATAATATATTTATTTGTTTTTGAGAAATATGGCTCGTGAGATATTATTTATGACTGTATGCTCTATGACTGAGTGGATTAAATCAAAATCGTAAGAGCTATTTTTGAGTAAATCGACATTTGGTGAAAATCAACAAGATTAAACTTCCCTTAATTTTATTGCTATATCGTTCATCTCTCCATAGTTTCTATTCTGGGTAATGTTATGTTAAAATACGTAACTGTTGAACTGCATGCAACCTTTATCCTCGCTCAGACAAACGCCATCTCGAAAATCACTTTTTAGGCGTTATTTACCAGAAAAACGATAATAGCGGAACGCATGTTTCATCACCGAAACCACTGGGCGGAAGTTCATGAAATTTGGTATAGAGGACTTCAGGGCTAAAAAAATAATATAAATAGTTTACATAGCCTAATAAGGAGCGTCACTTTACTGGTGATAAAAAATGAACGTTCAGTCATATCTCGTAAAATAATACTTATGTCAAACAAAATTTGTAGAGCTAGTAACATAAATATGTTTTATTAAATATATTTTTATCGGAAGAGTAGCGGTTTACAAGAAAAACACAAGAGAAAGTCGTAATTCACTTTGAAATTGGAAGATTTTCACCGTATTTATTAAAAGTTGTTAAGGAAAACAATCTTCGTAGAAACTGAAGTAAACAAGATATATTATAAAGACGTTTAATTTCCTTCGTGCGCATACGGTATATACGATAGTAAATGAAAGGAGTAGGTTTATCCACGACGAAGAAATGGACTTAAATAGGTTTATTTTGATTACGCCAACGCACAGCTTTTTAACCGAAAATAAATGGATAATTTACGACGAAGGAATGTACGTGAAGGTAAAGATTACTACTACTCATTTCAGGTGAGGTTTTTTTTATATTTTTCCATCGATTAATTAATTATTACGGATTGTAAAATAAAACAGTAAATCACAAATTAAATGTTTCCTTGACAAAGCTTCTGATACTATCGTTTTTTCAGTGCTTAGATATTAGACCAGTGGTGGGTAGCCCATGGTCCGCGATACTCAGTCGAGCACTCAACCGAAAAAAAAACATTTTTGATTCGAGTGGAAACAAAAACCAAACCCTCTAAACCTGACGTTTATTTTGGTCCTCTTTTTACTATCCGTAAAATAGTGCGCGGGTTTTCCCGCCATTCCGGTATTTTGAATTCCCCACTCTTCCCTTATGCTATTATCCCATGCTCTACTGTCGCAGAGACAATGACCCTGGTATGAGAAAAAGTAAAATGCCCGGTTTATTGCTTCTTCCTCCTAACACCGACCGCATCCAATCATCCTTAAGGATCTCGGGTCACTTTCAAGATATGACGACCAACGCACTCGATTTATTGAAAGACGCTCGTGAGACATTTCTTTTTCTTATAGTACGAAAAAATTTGAAGACGTCTTCCAAGAGAAGAAAATTAGTAATTTCTCGCATTTGACTACTTGATCTCCATCTGTTGGAGATCTGTTCCCGAATGCAACTACCCCGAACTGCATGTACTTGCACTGCGTTTTGTGTTCAAATTTGGATCGATCTACGTTAGTGAACAGACATTTTCGACAGTGAATTTTGTTAAAAACAAATATAGGTGTCTTAACAGAGACTCATGTGGGCTGTCTACTTCATTTGTATGCTTCGAAAATTAGTTCTAATATTGAGAATTCATTAATTGTAAAGCAAATTAAAAAATCATATTGAGAGATATATACTCGTATATATATATATATCAACATTTTTCTTTTTTAATTAATATTTCAAATATTGTCCTTTGAATAAATCTATGTATGTTATTGTTTTATCATTCCTGTTTATCTTTGGCATAATTTAAATTTCGCTTAAGCTATCAATAATTTAAACTGGATGTTAAGGATAGTGGCCCGCCAAAAAATTTTTTTATTGTTTTATTGGCCAGTCTTAATAAAGGTTGGTCATCCCTGCAATAATATTTAACTTTTTTGACATTACAAAAATCATAAAGAACGCCTTTGGAAAGTGTGTATTCCTACATGGGGTACAACTTTCCATTCTTGTTTGGACTCGGTGAAATCTACAACGTGGATTTCCGTCAAAATCTTGAAGTCGATTTGATTCGCGATTACAATACTTCCTTTACGTGCATGAGAAAGAAATACTGAGTAAGCACTCACGTCACTGAAGATTATTCCAGGTTTCCATCAACAAAAATTTTTCTTAGCAGCACATCTCTGGGGGGAAAATATCAAGATGTGCAACTACATGGACTGGATATACAAACAAGTTCTTCGGCCCAAGTTGGCAAGAAAAACCTCGTGAAAGATGGAGCAAAATACTCACAGGAAATGTTTTCGAACAATCAGGACAGTATTGAAATGTGCACCGATGTGTTTGATACTTTTATCGGGCCTTCAGAAAATGAACTCGAAATGTTCGGAAACGGAAAAATCAACGCTGACTCAACATTTTGAGACATATCTCTCATCTCCTGATATTGATATTGAAAATGTTAAATATGATATGATGAATGAGTGGTGCAAATACACGGCTCTCAGCATAAAAATGATACTAAGTGAACTTTAACAGATTCCCTGTTTTAGACAAATTTTTGTCCAATGTATCGGTGTTGCTCTGTCTACTTTATGTTGTGAGAGAGGGTTTCGCTCGATGACTCTTATCAAAAACAAGTTAAGGTCATCAATGGAAGCAGACAGTTTTATTTGCTTGATGTTAATCTATATGAATGGCAGAATTTGATCCGACATTGGCTGCGGGCCATTACTATTTCAGCGCTAAAACTGAAATACACGTTTGTGACCACAGGAGACACTAGATAAAGGGTGGGCAACCTCTTCTGCATGGTGAGCCAAATTTGAGGCAGTGAATCCTTCGGTGCGACACATTGGAAATTGCTAATGCTTCATCGTACTGGATTAAAGCTAAATCGGAAATAACCCAGAGATTCTTATGCAATATATAAATTAAAATGAAGTTGGTTTTCAATATTAAAATCATGATTATGATGAGAAAAGACCAAAAACAACATTAAAAAGGAGTTATTCGAATACAATTTTTTTTTGCAAAGAGGTCCCAATTTAATGCTAGATATTTTAACTGATTTTGCTATATTAGAATAAAATTTTATAGGTAAATGAAAATTTAAATTAAAAAGTTTTGAAAAATATGTAACGCTGGCATTGGGCCGCATAAAATTGCTTAGTGGACCACACTCGGCCCGCAGAACATAGTTTGCGAACCCCTACACTAGATTATTAAGTTGTCCATATTAATTACGTGATTTACACGTGAGCCAAGGGCACAGTGACGTTCTAATGCCCTGCGGCACTGTACTTGCAAAGGCAACTCTGCAAAGAAATTGTGTGTCATAGGTGTGAAATATATGTGAAAACAATGTGTATTTCATAACTACAGACTAAAAATAATATAATTCCAATCTTTTATACATTTCCGACTTGGCTCCAAATTTTTGGAGAAAATTTTGCCTATAACTATGTCCAAATGCTCTCCGTTTTCTAAATTACTAAAAATTTCCTAAATAGAACAAAATATTGCAACAAATGATCTCGTTTCATATAATTTTGAGAGCAGTACTTTCTTCTATTTTATTTTGCGAAACAATAATAGAGGAAAGGGGGAAAAATGCAAAATGTTTATTCTGTTGACATATTTAAATAAAAATTTTGAAAGTCACACATCAGAAGAAAAACATCAATTTAGCGAAAGTTTAATATTCTTTATTTCCCGAATAAATAAAACAAACGTCCTCGCCACCCCCACATATTTACCATTAATACGTCTGTGAGCCAATTTGGAAGGAAATTCATATACTAAGTGGAAAAAATTAAGAATCTTTTTATTCAATAGACTCAAGTTATTGCAATTATATGATTAAGCCTGTTTTCTCAAGTAATCGCCATTTGAAATTACCTGAAAATTTTATGCTAAATATAACATAATTTTCAAATATGTAAAAAACAACCGATGCCTCTAGTGTTATGAAAATTAATCATAGGCTTTCGTAGACGGAACCTAAACGACAATGGATCCTTTAACAAATTACTTGAAATACATTACCAACATATGATTAGTAACATGTTTATTACCATTCCAATTTTACTACATCTACTATTGTTACTAATTTTGCTACTTCTACGTTATTTACTAACTACGGTTAGTCACAAGAATATTTCATATTTACATCAACATGGATACACTTTTTGTTAAAAATGGTTTTATTACAGCTCCGAAGAATAAAAATGATCCGAATAGCATATCCACATTGTGGTGCGACCCCGGTTATTCTGTAATACTAGGATAATTTTTTTAATCGTATGTCGCAAAAAAAATAAATATGCAGATAAATTTATAGTTTATTGACATCCCTACAGCATGATAGAATTTGATGCGCGTGAGTAACTCGATTGTGCGGATTTGTGCTCCAGTTATGTCATTTTCTCATTGAAAGCGTATGATGGCGGATAACGCGCCACCGCAATTACCATCAGGGAATACTATTTCTGAATGCGAAAAAATTGCCCTCTTTCAATAGAGTACGGGTCAAGATGGATGGCCGAGATTAATTGGAAAATCAGACAGGCGTTTCGACGAATCGTCAAGGGACCGCTCTGGAATATCGTGGTCGTGATAATTGCGGACGATAAGGACATCTACCGGCGGCACCAGAAAATTTTAAACTACCGCGACGGGATTACGACGACGGCTCATTTTTCCCCACCGGCGAGTATGTTAAACTCTTTATTGTTTCCTAGAAACGATTATTAAATATTTGGTATCAGAAAATTGATGTACCTTTGTTATTAGAAAAAACAGCGGCATTTTCCTCAATTATTTATATGTACACATTTATTCCATGACAAAGTACGTTTAGAATAGATTGTTTCAGAAATGGGGAAAGGACGAGACATTCGAAAATGTATCAGTCTTTACGGGAACAGAGCACTTCCATTACATAAATATATTATTTTAAATTATTTACTTGGAAGTCACAGAGGTGAACTAAACATTTAAATAGGAATAATAGGAAGCGCAATGAATTAGAGTTAACTTCCTTTTTTAAATCTAAAAAAAGCATTTGATATTAGAAAATAGTTTTTAATCAACTTCAAGGAAACATTCACTGAAAAATTGTAGAAAAATATTCAACTGAATCCTTGTTGCGTGGTCCTCGTCGATTCAAAGAAATTAATCAAAATTAACATTTAATTTAAATTTCGAATTAAATTTAAGAGACGTTATTCTAGATGGTAAAATATATCAAATTAAGGTTTCTTCTGATAAATTGGCTATTTAAAAAAAGAGCGTTAGATTAATTTCATTGCTCATTTAATCCCACAATCACAAATAAACAATTCAAATATTGAGTAAAATCTGCAGTGCCACCTTCTCATACACGATGCTATAAAAATAGAGATGATTACGAGGAAAAAATAATATTTGCTCTAAGGAAATCTGGTGTGCTGGAATTTTGTGGCACAAATACACTTTTACCTATTTATTATAGTTTCAATACCATCACTTTAATGGCAGACCAACAACCAAGATGTGAGCCGTAGAAAGCTTTGGAAACATTATCCGTTGAAATAAAAATGAACGAATGCTTTGGGTTTCAAAAAACTATTGTATTATCATACAATTTTAATAAACTATACATAATCATGTCTCTCGTCACTCCAAAAAAATCTAGAACATATATTACGAGACTTTTCTCATTTATTTCATATTTTATACACCTTTACAATGTCTTAGAATATAGATATGACACAAAATTTATGCGCTTAAAGTCCTCTTTTGTACACATTAGTTTCCAAAACATATTTAGAGGAAATCCCATCAGTTTCGCAGTTTGTTTTTTTTCTTTTTTATGTGTATATGTTTTTTCTTGATCCGACAAAAAATTTAGAAAATTCATTCAAAAGTAAAATTCACGACCATGTTCGTTTGAAATGCTACAGACACGTTTTGGTTTTTTTTACTGAATTCCACACACCTGGTTACACAAAGATGGCGTCGAAATATTGTTGCGTCTCTTATTATCTGCACCGAGTTTCGTACACATTAAAACATTAAACTTACACGATAACAATATATCACTTAGGGGAACAATGATATTGAATATAATTGTGCCCGTCTCACAGCACAGTTTATAGTCCTTTGGTTCTGAATCCTGTTTTTTTTTACTTTTTTATCCGCGCGTAGACGTTTCATTCACCTGTAAAGAAAGAAAAGTGTCTCATACATCACAGAAAGATACTACAAGTACTATGGTTAGTATATTGCTACTTAAGACTAGTAAAAGTATAGAAAAATTATTTAATTGCATATTAGTTGTTGATGTTTATTGTATAAGTGGACAATTGTTAATACAAACTTACATCTATACAAAAGTATACACCGTTAGCTATCCGATACAGTTATATAATGCTAATAATTTATATATCATGGAAGTAAATTTAGTTTTCTGTTAATTTTTACTACAATTTACTGCAAATAAAATATAGAACTAAACATTTGATGTTAGACTAGATGTTAGTATACAGTTAGCAAAGTTATTCTGTTAGTAATTACAAAGAATCGACAGATTAATGATAATTTTCTAATAAGGTAATTATTTTATGCTTCTACCAAAAACTGAAAATTCATTTGTTTAAGATACAAACAAAGACAACTTTAGTTAGGATAGTTAACGAAAAATTATTAATATGTGTGTACCAAATGAAACATTTCGAGAAATTTACACGCTATATTTGCTAGTAAATCTATAAAAAACTTAGCGAATTGAATATTACTATTCCTAAAAGTAGTATGAGATGCTAAGAAGTATTAATTTAAATCGTTTTATTTTCCTATAGATTGATAGAAACCGTGTAGTATTTATTTTAGCAATATAATTAAATCTATGCTTCTCTAGCGATGTAACCGCACCAATAATCGAGGCAGAGAATGTTCCAAAATTCCGTGAAACTCGCAGATCACGAGACCAAAGATGCAAAGAGACAACGAAAAATGATTTGAATCGATCGATCCGTCGATACTGGACCTATTGCTGCACAATATCCTGCCTCTTCTGGCTCTGCATTTACCGGCACCGAGCACCAAATCGGGAGATCACTCCACATCAACACGGTCATTATTACGCCGGGGAGGCATCCTTTCTCCTATATTAGTTGCCAGAATGATTGATAGAGGGCTCCGCAGAGCCAGCACGAGGGGAAACGTTAATCATGCGCCGTCGGTCAGTGGCGAAACAAAAGATCGGCTTTTTTCATTCGTTGCAGCTCGAAATGCCCGTTTTATCTCGTTATCGCCTTTCCATTATTAGCAGCTGATGTCTCCACGAGAGGGTGCAACAGAGGACGATACCGTTAGTGTGCTCCACTAGCTAAAAAAAAGCTCACGTAGCGCATTATCTAGTTCTGATAGTTAAATTTTCCATATCTCGTATTCTAAAATAGCATTGAAGAAGGAAAATATTATGAAATTGTAAACGTCATCGGCTTATATAATAAATTTCCAGGTTTATTGTATAGACGAAATACTGGCTTTCATATCAACATTTTTCGAAAATATTTGAATATAGATTTCGTGGAACAGATATGAAATATCATTAAAGAAATTACTAAATACACTACTCGTAATAATGCTTCAATTTTCACGTAGGATAAAATGGAGGACTGTACATTTAAAAAACGATTTTTTAGCTTATTTAGCATAACTTCTGCTAAGAATTTCTTTTAGCTATCCAAATATTAATTTAAACAATGGAGAATTCCCTAGAAACGCTAACTTATCTATATAATAAATTGTAAAACTTTCTCCGTCACGTAACGCTTCAAATAGAGGATTGAAACCTAAATGTACTTCTAGAACTGCTACAGAGCTGAAATTTGGAAGTTATATAGATCATGGCGTACAACCTATGAAGAGAATCCAATACTCCAGAAAAATTTATATTTAAGGGGTGTTTTTGATCCCAATGTCCAATTTGAAATACCTATAGGAAAGGCATTGAAAACGGCGCATGGTTTTATAAATTTGCTTTTTTTAAATTAGTTAAAACTAAGATACTAAGTCAGGACATAAACCGTTCTCTGGATGAAAGAATGTATTTTGATTTTTTTGAAGAGAGTAATCGAATCCGAGACGAATCGGCGTAAAAATGTGTTTTTATCAGAAAATAATGGTATTTTTTCAGTTTTCTAACAATGAAAAATATTAACTACCATGGCAACGAGTCCAATGCTTTTCAATTGCTTCAATTCCACGCATCACTCTTCAACCTACCGACGGCGATTTTCCTTTTGAGTGGCAGAGACGTTAGCTTCCAGTGAGAGCGGCGTTTGGGATCACCGTCAATAAGTCTCAAGGCTAAACTCTGGAAAGAGTAGGAATGAAATGTTTTCTGTCATGGACAGTCATATGTCGCCGCGTCCCGAGTAACTAAACGAGATAATCTACGTTTTGCTCTTGCAAACTACCCTGACTCAACGACTGCCAATATTGTATTTAAAGAGGCTTTATATTAATTTTATTTAAAAACAAACATTTCTTATCTAATTCTATCAATAAAAAGTTTGAAATTATTTTTATTTGCCAAAACAATATACGAACGTTTCCTTAAGAAATCTATTTATTTTATAAAATTTAAAAGCAAGCGGAAGCTGCTTTAAGGGTTACTAGTTCTGAATAAAAAGCTAAAGGAAAGAGTACTCATCAGATAAAAACGGACAATTTTGCAAATTTCGTTATGATTTACAATAGAAATTTGCTTACAGTATTGATTATTTTCAACACAGTAATTAGAATAAAAGAAATATTGGTTTTAGGATGATAAAAATATCTTTTTGCCTAAAACAACTTTAAAATTATGAAAAATATCCAAAAATACTTTAAAAATTTCTTTTTCATAGTTTTATGTGAGTAATCAATAACAAATTGTAGGAGACGTCGATATGACAGATCGTAAAAGGTTGCGATTAGCCCAACTAATCTAGCAACGCTCCAACTGGATCCGCCGACAGAGTCAAGTTAAAGGGCACTCGCACCCTTGTTCGCTGTGGGACCGATTCCAATCACAAGGGTGCGAAACATTGGCCTCTTGGTTGAACATATCAAACATGAAATCATTAGTTGAATGCTTAGTTTTCGAGAAAACGCGTCAAAATCCTCTAACATAATAGATATAACATTAATAAGTATAGTTGGTTGACCCATGAGGTCAAGCTATTTTTAGAGATAGATCATTCATTGCAATTAATTCAATTAAAATTATAAACACAGTTACAAAAATGATAAAATAGTGATGGGATTGTTTATTACAGCACATAAAACTGCAGCAATAATTTATATATGGTATAATAGCAATAATAAAAACATTAAACCGGTTCGCAAGACATTTTCTACATAAAAATGAGAACCAATTTTGGATATAATTGTTTTACGCTGATATTGGCTCAAATTATAAAAAGACTCTCCATGAAAACATTTTAATCTAATTATACGTTCGTAGAATATCCGCGAAATTATAAATATT
Source organism: Tanypteryx hageni (assembly GCA_028673005.1). Lineage (NCBI taxonomy): Eukaryota > Metazoa > Arthropoda > Insecta > Odonata > Petaluridae > Tanypteryx > Tanypteryx hageni. Next base: position 139,048,793 of record CM054115.1, read on the forward strand.
GCATATCAAATTACCGCCAATTTTATAGCAGAAAATTCCTTAAGCTTACCGAACCGTTTCATAAAATAAATATAAATACTCGCATCGATAAATTCAAGATATCTAACTACATAAATACGAGTTTCTTCGTACATTTAAACATTTTATGAAATTAAATCACGGTCACAGCGCATAGTGAATAAGGTCACACTTTCATGAAAACGTCATAAGGCTTAATATGAGTAAAAGTCGAAAATATTTATCCAACTTTATTAGACAGTAAGGTAAGTAAGCGAGAAAAAGATAAATGGAAAGTACTAAGCATTAGTGAACCAAACTTAATGGAAGAGAAATCTCGGAAACTCCGTGGGCTATTATGGCCGTCTCAATTAAGACGCCTTCTGTTAAAAGTATATTTAATGAGGACGTTTCATTTCCAAAGCGCATAAAAATCCTAATCATTCAAGGGATTAATTCCAACGGTGGTATAATTCGTCTTAATTGCCAGGGATTCATCCCTTAATGGTCGAAGACGTAACATCTGTCACGATTATTTTTTATCCCACTCAAATATGATAGCCTACTTATTTTTTTACGCTAGGACTGACTTTTTTAATCAGCTTCCCGGCGCTGCCACGTAAATCAGCAAACAATGGAAAATGTTTTCAATTAATTCCTTCGGGTGATTTTCACCATGACCTTGGACTCGCATTCAAGTGCAAATATTGTCTCATATTTTTTGTGTGAAAAAAATTAATCATTTTATAATTTTTAAACCTCATATTTATATAACGAGGAGACCTCGCTTTTTTATACTCCCGTAAATTTATTTAATTAAGTTTTTTATCAGTTTAACATCAGCTGATTCTTTAATGAGGGCCATTTTGAGGCACAATAATTGTCAATTTATGGAGGTTTCGTCGTAGCAGGACAAGAAATTTTCAAAGGATTTTTCACTAGGCGCTCAGATTTAATGGAAAAAATATTTTGGAACGCGATTTCTTTAAATTGAATTAAAATGATGCCAACATAAGATATCGTATTCGTCGCCATTATAACGCCCATGCATAGAAATTCCCAGTTCACAGAAATAACCAGTGATCTCACATTAGTTTGATTATACGGTAAGCAGGTAGGAGAGATCGGAGGCAACCATGGAGTAAAAATAGATTCGAAGAGATATCGAAATGTTTAATATTTTGGAAATATAAATTTGTTAGTTTTCCAATCAGAATATATACCGTTTAGATTAGTTTCCAAAATATCAATTTTCTTGCAACGGAGTTTAGATTTGAGACCTATGATCTAAATCAGGGGTCCTCAAACTAAAACCCTCGTTTCATTAAGAAATGCATTTATTTGCCAGCAAGGGATATCATTATAATTTATATATGAAATATAAACGATATTTTTCGAGTACATGGACGCGACGTACTTTTTATATAGGCGCGCGACACATTACACAAAATTAAATTCTCAAAACTTGCTCTTTGAAATATACAGACGACCCGATCAGTTATTCGAAAGGTTTTATGTGGCGAGCACAGTGATACATAAAGCCTCATGTGGTGCCTATAGTAAAAAGATGACCCCTTATCTAAACTGTCACAGAATAGTTATCCCATTTCGTTCGAATGAATCACGATATGACTAAGCCTAGACTAAATGTTTAGGAATGGCTATAATAATCCTGCGTGCACCTCCCCTGATGGAATTTCTCCCGCTCCATCGAACTTAAGGAAAAGCCATCTCACGCGCCCGCTATAAGACGCCCAACGTATCGGTTCATCACGACGCTGCATTATTCTTAAGAGGAAAAGGTGTGGTGAGGGGAGCAGACTTGGGGGAGAGGAAAAAGGGAGAGGGGAAATGGGGAGAAAATGGGGGAGGAGAACCGATTTTCGAGGCATTTTCCATCTCTCCAGAGAGGAACCATTTTAATAACATCACCTCCGTTGAGAAAATGGAAGAAGAGGTCCTTTATGGAATGGGAACAGAACTAAGAGATAGAGATCAAATTTTTAGAGCATCCTACAGGCGAGAAAGGGAAACTTTGGCAACGCTAAAAGATTTAAAAGGATGGTGCAAAAATTTCGTAGGAGTGCGAAAAGAAAAAGCGTCTATGCGTTCTAAGAGAAAGAGGGAGGGGAAGGAAGGAAATGGGGGGGGGGAGAAGAAATCTCTATGCCATCAGGGGAGGAGGGAAAACGTTTTACCTGGGGTGAGGGATTATAGTGAGGGTACGGACGGGACTATGACCGTATAATCACCATTTGACAACTCCACTCCAGTTATCTCTGCCAGCGAAAACTGCGTGATTCCCACTGTGACAATCGTGCCATTTTCTTATAAGCATTGTCTTCCAGCAATAATAAACATTCCGGACCGGTTGTGGGAATGAATGTTAGTTATCAATGCCTCTCGTTTCTTCAAAACTCATCGTATTTGAAAACGGTGTAGGTTTCAAATAAAAACCTACAGAGTAAATATCTCTAGTTTATTTGATTAATTATTAAAACTAATTAATTGGAAAATGATTAATTTTATTTTGAATAATTCGTGCCAGAAAAATACTTCTGCTTCCATAAAACGGTCTTTGATGAAATCCTCTCAAAAGACAAGCAACCGGATTTCCGTTAACGAAAATTTAAATAAATAGATTTAGAATAAAACTATTTTCATATCGAAATGAATAATTTGTCTATCAACGCAATATTTATAAACACATAACGGTTCATACTCGAACAAGTAAGGATAGGCAGAATCCGTCTAGCTGGAACATTTTATAAACGTTTTGGCTTTAAATTTTTATAGGAAATTTGGGATTCAGAATAAGCACAAGTAAATATGGAGACGATGCAATTAATTCGAACATTTATGGAATGTTAGAAAAAAGAAATATTTTAAGAGAAAGTGACATTTATCCAGGAAAATTGAAAAAATCAACCCTCCATAAATACAGAAGGCAATAAATTCTGCCATAAAAAGCATTGGCATAAGTCCAACACCAAACACACGACCATGGGTGACCTCCGAAACTAAAGAGCAGTAAACGCCAAGAGGTAAGGGCGATAGACTGGACAAATTGTAGGAATCTTGGAAAGGCGACAAATGTCGATGCCTGCCGCTTTTACCGGCAGTAGCAACTGTAGAAACCGCCAGACCTTGTGCACATTCTCCTCCGTTATGGGAGGAGAATAAATAAATAATTTAAAAACATCCACTTGAGGAGGCTCCACTTTGTGGAAAGATATCGTAATAGAAATAAAAGACATCTTAATTTTCACTAAAAAGATTTACTCGACCGGTTCCGCCTATTACAGCATCATCAGGCAGATGCTGTAGCAGGCGAAATCGGTCGCGTAAAACTTTTTACTGGAAATTACAATGAATGTTTTATTTCAATTAATTAAAAATTTATTGCCAATATATCAATAAAGATATAAACAAAATTGTAAAGAAATCGCTAATATTGCAAATAAAAATTTTTAGCCATCATTCTGTTTACGCATTAGTTTGGCAAAACAACCATAATTTTATTCTCCTCTTACACTGATGAACAGGTGACGAGGATTTAAAATAAATATGTATTTATGGGTGTATCTGAATATGCTGCAACTCAAACATTTATCTATTACGACATAACGAGAGTAAAAGTCTAAACGCTAATGATACATGCTACACAAGTTTTTGATAGATCGAAGAATCTCGCTAATATTCCGGCACTTTCTCTTTAAGATCTGTTACTATTTTATTTTACTTTATTTTAGCGATCTGGTAGTATTAGTCCAAATTGTGAATGGAATTATCGTTCCTGTAATAATAATTATAAAAAACTTAAAGTTCGACGGGCAAGAATTCTCTCACAATTGTTACTCACCAATACAAACGGTCATTTTTCGAGGATTCCCATATTTATAAACAGAGAAATGAACGACAAACGTGTACGCGAAAAACTTTTATTAATTCTAATCGCATTTCTCATTCTGGTCGCCTTTAAAAAGACCAAAGGGCGGAAATTTTAATAAGAAATAAAAGAGGAAAAAGTGTCGCCGAAATTTTTTCCCAGCACGAAATTGCCATGGTTGAGAGAAAGAGAGAGAAGATATAACGGGGGAGAAGTATCAATATCGAGAAAAATAAATGAACAATGGAAATAAATGCTCGTTTTTAGAATAAAAAAAGAAAGATATTTTCCACGAGTAGGCAGAAGCAGTGGGCGTTATAAAAAAGGGGGATTAAGAGGAAGGAAAGAAGGCGAGAAAAAGGGAAGGGGTTGCGAGAGAGGCAGGGGGAGCTTTCTGAGGAAGAGAGTTGGACAGGTAATGGGGCAACGCAGCTAAAAAAAAAGAAACTCTTTCTCCAGGGACTCGGGAGGAATTGAGATGATAACGATGATAATAAATAAGAAAAAAGAAAAACGAATTTAATTAGCAGTCTTGAAGAGCCTTCATGCGCCGCGAAGAGACGGGAAAATCTCCTTCCCTTTCTCTGGTGAACATAAAAATTAAAAAATTCGAGTGAAAGAGGAAAGGGTAAAAAAAGAGACTGGCAGATAGACAGGGAGAGAGGAGGATATGCAAAAATGAAAAAGAAAAAAACCAGCAGAGCGCGAGTTTTTCCCCGCCAATTAGAGCTAATGTCGGTGAGGGAAATACCGTGCTGCTTAGGGTGGAGGGTGGAAGGGAGAGAGACAGTCCACATCAGAGCGCGTGAGGGACTGAATGAAGCGCGCTTGAGCGCGATTGTCACGCAAGAGGGTTAATGATGCATTTCGCGAGAAATGCCCCTCGTCGAGGCAGAGGAAGCGACCGATGCTATTACGCGGTTGTCATGTACAGATCCACTCCATTTGCACCCTTCATTCCTCCTCTAGAACACGGGAAAAATTTGTTAACCATCCACGGCAACTGGGGTGCTCCAAGTCGCAACTGCGCAATCGTTGGGATAGGGAGAGAGGGTGGTTTAGGCGCCAAATTGAGAACGAAACATTGCCAAAAATAATACTTAACAAGTAATGCAAGAGCTGCTGAAGTAGACAGTAAATCGTGATTTTCCGAAAGAATTGGTAATAAAGAATGTTAAAATTGATTTATATTAGTTGTATGATTAGTCTGAAATAATGTTATAAAACCGAGAAAACGTGCACAACCATACAATACTGAATCGATTGGCGAAAAAAGTCTCTAGTTGCTTTCGCATAAGAGTTAGCGCGCCAGACTTACCAACGGGTAAACCGAATGTATAATCGTAATTTAACATAAATGTAAGAAAGTATTGGTATAAAAGCTGTAGAAAGAGTCATTTTTACAATGTTTGTTCAAAACATTTTCCCATATAATGCATTGTTTATGAGATATTTTAAAAACTAAATATTTTCGTTGCCACAAGCACACCACCTACCAGTGATTATTGTAAACACTTTACGCTACTTTTAATTTTTACTTTCTCCATATACGTAGTATTGTTTCCATGAAAAAATCGAACTCGAGATTTCAAAAGGAATACGTGTTTTAAGTTTCCCTGAACACGTTCTGACTAGTTTCGCGATGATGTCTGTGTGTCTGTCGGTCTGTATGTGATAGTTTTTTGTGGGCGCTCTAACTCAAAAACTAATAATCAGATTCACGCAAAATTTTATATTTAACATTTTTATAAAAGTTAGAAGATTGATTAGTTTTTGGTAAAGCTCGGTCGACCGGAAGTGGGTGTTTACTCTTGACACTTATCCGTTATTTAGAAATATTTGCTTTAATATTTGATATAAGAAATTCAATTTTCTACAACTTTTGTTTGAAACACCTTTCCATTGATTAAGATATATCTTATATTTTTAGCTGCCACTAACACGCCACCTACCGAAGACTATTGTTAACAATTGACCCTTAGTTACGTCTTAGTAACGCTCCTTTTTCTTTTCTTAATTGTCAACCGGAAGTAAATATTGACAACGATCCCAAAGCTAACAACATGCAATTTTCCATATAAATATGGGGAAAGTCATGTTGCCCACATCAGTTTATTTTAATTGCTGGAGCTTTGGGGATATATCCAATATTAGAAGGCTCAGGTTTGTGTTTATTTCTGTTCTTTGTAAAGTCTTTAAATTTTTCTTGCAGTTTCTTTAAATATTTATTATCGTTTAATCTATTTCGAATTTTTAGAATATTACAGGTATGGAGAAAGTCATGTGGTGGCTACATTAGATTTTTTACTGTGGCGGCACAGACATCCATTTCAGAACGATCTGTAGAAAAATGATCGGTCCCACTATTTCCATGGCCTACTTCAACGTCTACCATAAGTACTGAGATACGTAATAAATTGGAGTTTAGCTTCAGAGCGAAAATTGGAGCGAATTGAAATATCTACGTGAACGAGAAATGATTCGGAATTCTGTGAATTATTACATCTGCCAGATTTTAAATTGGTTAAATGAAACTGAAATATGTCATTCATCGCCATAAAGCGAACGAATACAAAGAAAAATATTTGTTGAATTGAACTGAAAACAAAATTCGTCATATTAAATATTGCCTCTTCTCAAAAATACGATATACACTTTTAAAAACTTTAGAAAAACCTATTAAATTTCTTTTCACTTACTCAATATTTCATTATTATTATTTATTTTTTCTTTCATTATTTTTTGAACAATTTGTTATGAGAATGGTTATATCTGGATTCTACCAGCAGCGAAATGGATAGGCTTAATTATTGAAATAATAACGGTAAACGTTATACTTTAGCATTCTTTATTTGCCATTAATCACATATTTCTATCAAAAAAGATATATCATATTTCCGAAAAAAAAACGAATTGATTACTTTATGGCCATGCATGAGTTATTAGTTTAGATACAATACTAATATTACCATTTAAATCTGCTAATTTACTTAACCAAACTCTACCCCTTGGAATATGACTTTAGATGACTAAAACATTCCAATTAATAACATACCATATTTTAAATTCTTTAAGTCTATTACGTAATAGTGAAATAATTATGAAATCATCACTGGAATTAAATATCGTGAAAATGTACTCTTCATCTTTATCAAGGTGTCGTCAATAGTATAATAAGTGATTACAAAGACAAAGCGTAAAAAGTGATTTTCTGAAAGAAAGAAATGAGATGTTCTCTTATTCACACGAAGGAGCGGATATCTTGAAAAAATCGCTGCTCAACATTCACTTCCTGGGCAACTACCGTAAAAAGTCAGAAGCCATTTTAGTACGTGATTTTGGCGGCGTGAAAGTGAATTACGACCTCATTACCTTAAAACGCAAAGTCGATTATGCGTCCCATTACAAATTTTAAACTGGCAGTATCGAAGGGAGAGAAAGAGAGACAGAGAAATGGGGAACGAAAGGGGAAATTAATTTTAAAAGGTGAAGGGAACTCCACTTTTTTAAGAGAGTCTACCTTGCTTGGGGATTGGAATGTAGAGAGAGGGAGGAAGAGAAATCGTCAAATGGGGAAAAGAAGTATTTCGAAAGTAAAGAGAGAGTGTGTGTGCGTGTGAGAGAGAGAGAGAGAGAGAGAGAGAGAAGGGGGGCAATGTCAAAATGACCCGGAGATTGGATCGAAAATTGAAAAAAAATGGCTTTGGGAATAACTATGCCCCGCACTGTGCCTGAGGCGACAGACAGACAGACATACATACATACATACATACATACATACATACATACATACATACACGCACACACACACACGCACATACATACATACATACACATACAAACAGTAGAAAGTGAGACTATGTAGCCCTTGCTTGAAAGGTTGTTTTTAAAAGAAAATATAACATTTTGTAGGCGAGACACCGTTCGAAGGTTCAAATACATTATTACCCTAACCCAGCGCCGTAACTAGGGCGGGGCAAGCGGGGCATCTACCCCGGGCGTAACTAAAGAAGGGGCGCAAACATTGTTCAAGGCAAGTTAGGCATGTCACAAGGACGGGAGATATCACTACTATACTTGTTCCAGACATTACGCATAGCAGAAACTATAAACTTAGATGATGTTATTGATGACTTTGCTGCATTAAAATCACATAGAATAACTCTTTAATAATAAAATATTTATACTTTCTGTATTTAAATTATATATATGTGTAATTTTATGTAATTATCAATGTCTGTCCGTTTGTTCGTCTATCAGTCCCCCCTTTTATCTCTTGAACAGTTTGTCATAAAGAAATACTGTAAACGCCATTTTGTTTCTGCCAACTAGGAGACCCCGAGAAAACCATTTTTGTTAACGGAAGTATCCCGGATTGGACTACGGGAGACGATTATATTTTTACAAAGGAGTTTTGATTTTTCAAGGTAAAAAGTTTATTTCTCTCATTCATAAAAAACGTACATATGGACCGAATTTCTTCGTTTTTGATTTATTCGACGGTTAAAACTATAAAATATCTTATTATTGCAATGCTTTGATGTTACATGGAATAATTTCTCAGAAACACGCATTTCTTTTCGAAATTTTATGGCTTTTCGTACTCTTACCGGGTGTTGCCAAGGCGACCCACATTGTTGCCTCCGATTGAATTAGCGTCTATTAAGCCTTCAAATAGCCAAAATAATTGCGTTAACCACTTCGCGCTGTTTATGAAGCATCGAAATTATAGTTGTAGTAATGTCAAACCTAATAGATTGCAACGTTAATAATTCAAGATTATTAATTATAATTATGTAAACTGCGTGTGGGCTTTGGGCATTTTTAACGATTGACCAAAAGAATAATATCTTTCTCTATTTTAATACTGGAATGTGACCTTTTTCGTATGAGAGAGACAATTAAAATTGCACATGTAAATTATAAAATCAAACGACATTCAAAATATCTGTTTCTAATTTAGAAGGAGAAATTTGCTATTATTACTTTTAAACATAGAGATTTCTGACTGACATCGCAAAAGTCTTTGAGGGTACAACTAGTATTTATAATTATGTATTTAAATTATGTACATTTAAAATAAGAAATTATATCATTTATACTAAGAAATTATATCTTTTATAGTTAATTTTTATTCGATAATTGTTCGCCCTATATCCATGTAGGTATTAGAGAATTTTTTATGGAGGGGGAGCATATTTGGTAGTTTGTCCCGGGTTCTATAATATAGTTACAGCGCTGCCCCCACCCTAACCTTGAGGTAGGGTTTCGTATTTTTTTGATACGGCCATCACTACGTTTCGACGAGTTCATTTGTTTGGATTGGATAATCATTAACTTATTCGTGGAAAAGTTTTTGCCATAATGATCTCTCAACCTTACTAAATCACGGATTAATTTATTTAACAACGCTTCTAGCGGCAATCCTAACAGCGGCGGTATCCGGTTGGCGAACCATTTCAAGTTTAAGCCTTTCACATACATGAGACAGGCCTAATATCAGGAAATTTCTCATACATGCGGCGACGGAACAGCACAAAAAGAACAAGAAGTACAAACAAGGACAAATGCAGGAAGGTTTCCCAACGTTGACGTCTCGAATTGATTACTTATATTAGCAGGAAGATTTTCAGTATGTGTTAATCATTCTGTGGAATTCTCATACCATAAATACCATTTGTAATCCATAGTTTGTCAATGATAGAGAATAATTGGAAAACAAATTAATTGAGCATCATCAGGTTTAAAATACTAAAAGCAATGTCCACATCTCTTTCTGGCATTATATTTTGAATGTGATTTTTTAAATAAACGAATTTAAAAAATGTTTCTGTTTATACGCTAATATGTATGAATCAATTGTCCATTGCTGAAGGTTAGTCGAGTGGAAAAGAATTATAACCCATTTTTTCACTCGTCTACGCTCAAGCAGAGTTCGGCAATAATCGTCTCCATGCTAAAATCCGATAAAATACGGCTTAAAACGCTATTTTTAGTGGAAATTTAAGAAAATACGATAAACTACCAAAATCCGGATATAAGAATTAGAACCTACATTTTTCCCCTAAGAACACTACAAACCTCGCTCCAAAATCCCAATTTAAAGATATTTTAAAGTATTAAAGAAAACATCTCTGTACGATGGATTTGCGACTTCCCATGTAAAACTAATAGGGAAAAAGCGTTTCTGGAATCGAACCCGGGACTTCAATCTTCGCCAAATAAAATATAGCCCGCAGGTGGGCCCTATCAGCACGAGCCTCATACCATGTTTCATGAAAATCGTTCATTGATGCACACACACACAGGACCATTTCATAAGGCTATGGTTCCATTGGAAACCAGCCTAATGACGATCAACGCACTTAATTTGAGTAAAATGGTAAAGGCAAATTTTCAATAACAAAGGTGACGCATTGAGAAATTTGCACATTGCGTTAGGCAAATGTCAATACTAGAACGAATATAACCATCCCCCGAAGTAATGCGGTTGAAATAGGAGGACGCGTTGCAAATTTGTCGTTGATTCAGATGTTAAATAAATAACTAAACATTAACTATCGGTGAGTCACCACTGATGATGGTTGCATTGTATTCTAAATGATTTTTTCAACCTTTTTATGACTATAAGAGACTGACGGTTAATTCCACTTTGGCCATAAGATAAGCTAATAAGCTAATAATAAGCTAATTTTTAAAATTAATTATCACTCCAGCCTGATGAGCCTTTCACCGCCGTCACACCGAAATGAACATCACGCGATATTAGCTGTAACGTTTCGAAGAAAAAAATTATTTTCCTGACATGATATATCATTTGTAGTTGTAGAATGTGTCCATTACGCGCCCTAATTAATATAAATAATCATTGCGAAAATATTGTTTTCGAATCTTTATATAAAATACCTTGCATATTCACCGCGACAATTTTGAATAACAATTACCTTCGCCGGGCGGCTGCTTTCAAGCAAAATTTTATGTTTAATATTGCATCATTTCGTTGAATTAGGTTTTAGACCAAATTAAAAATAAATATACTGTAAATTCGCGGATACATTTGCGTATTTATTTCGGCAGAAAAGCTCTTGTTACTTGCTGGCGTTCATTACTTCGCTGACTAGTCAAAACTAATGAGCCATTTTCGATAAATATTCTCTCAATGTCTACACATATCAAACAAAAAATATTACAGGCGTAAATAACCCAAAGGACTAATAGATTTTGGAAAACAATTCTGCATTCATTCCATCTCCCGTCCACGAAAGGTAACACAATGTTGTAAATTTCTGGCGGCTGCATTAAAAACGTGCTACTTAAATTCAAGCTCAACTGCGTCGACAAATATAAAGATATTTTCTTCATTGTAGGTTTCCTACCAGGCGGCTAATATAATCGGTATTTCACTTTGCGAGATATTTATTAGCCATTTTTATACTAGTCGATATGTTCCGTTCATCTTTTTGGATACGCGCTTCGACAGTTTTCGAGAAAACACGGAGGTTTTGAGGGTCATAATGACTGATCGCCGGTAAAATTTTGGTCTGGAAATTGTTTAACGGCTTCGCTTTCTCTAACAAGAATAATCTGACGAGTCCAGCACATGACTTTCTCCATAAAGAGTAATGAATATGACTGCAAGTTTCTCTCGATTTCGGCGTCCTCAAGAATAGTTCTGTAAACTCGCGAAGACTTTTTAAAAAGTCCTAAACCTTTTCCCTTAAAATATCTCTATTTGTTTTTACAGTCAATCGTCTCATTTTATTTCATATTTCTATTCCAGTACTGTTAGTTTGTTCGTGTATTTATTCATAACCAGCCAGCTTTCACGCCGATATAATAACGAGGGAGCAAATACGGTGTTAGATATCAGATTTATTCTTTTTTGATTGACCTCTCTTTTTCATCAATTGATTTGGAAATGTACAGGTGCCGCCTTTTTATTTTTATTTAGAATTTCTCCGTCTATCTTCCCACCATGGGTCATTATCGTTCCTAAATATTCATTCCTTCCTTGTCTATCACAGTCCAGCGCATCAATTCTGCATTATCGCCTTTTACAACGCTTTCTTTCATTTCTAATGCCCTTTTACAGTCTTCCACAAAGCCCTTATAAGCCTACTCTCATTATCAGAAATAATAACTACATTATCTGTAAATATTAGTGATTGGATAAACACCGGTCTCAAATTCCGATTTTCCACTAATGTTTTCTTCATTCTTACTTTGCAGGGTTTATCATACATTCCCCTCGAGGGACCCTGTAACTCCTCGAGGACACGCCCCCTTGGTGCTGGAGTTGGAGCCCATCAGATAAGTTTTGGTGGTCTGAATATATAGAATAAGAATCCTCGGACCAACAGAGACGCATTGCTGCGGGGTGGGACTTATCCTGGAAACTCATTTACCCTAGGGGTTAAATGTTGGGAAACCGTTGTCTAGGGTTACAGGGACTTTAGCACAGGGTCGATCAACCGCCTTACGTACTTTTCAATAACAAATGTATAGGTCAACATAATTTTAACGGTTTAAAAAACCACTAATGTATTCGGTTTGTCTGTCTGTCCGTCCGTCCGGGCAATTGCGCTGGAAACCTGAAACTTGAAGAAACCAAGTTTTCAGGATTGATTGATCTATATAAGGGCTACAAATAATACAAATTTTGTGGATACAGAATTAGCTGCTGGGGAGTAATCGGTGTTTTTTTCCAACAGCTCAGTTTCATTTTCACCCTCATAAGAAAAGCACGAAATAAATTTGCATTTTTAAATAAGATAAAATTAAGATATCCTCGAGACATGAACATTTCTATAGCTAAAACACTGAGGATTATATTTTTTGAAAACAGAATTTAAATCCGTGACTAATGAGAGTGAACGAAAAGATGGGAAAATATACGATTTTTCACAATGGGAAATCTCAACTGCCATGGCAACGAATCTAATGCTTTTAAATGGCAAACGTATTATCAAATAGCATTGATAGGTAGTTCTTAAAGGGAATTTATAGACTAGATATATTATGAGACCATCGATCTCAACAAAAGGTGTAATCTTATGATGATGTTACAAACATAAAACAAGATAAATGTACCTTATATAATTTGCAGTTCTCCCATCACTTGTTAATAAATGAACTCGTAAGGCAATATCAAATTAAATTTTCTAACAAAATTTAGAGAAAGAAAGTATTTAACATGCATACAAATATTTCACCTCAAATGTAATATACGTAGTATATCACACCCTCATTAGCAAATATCAGCAATTTCCTCAACCACAGGCGCAAAATTCACAAGAAAATGAAAATGATAACTTATAAATTAATACAACGACAAAATTTGTAATAACACAAGGTATACAAAAATAGGCTATACAAATTGGACATCAGAAAATATGACGATGTGGGTTCTTATTAAATCTGACACATACTGACAGATTTCAATCCAATATACCAGATTACACCGACCCTGTAAAAAAAAACAGATTGCTGCTTTTTGTATCGCGGAAATACCACCATTGAGAGCAGCTCGTGCCAGGTAATGTGTTTTGCTCGACCCAATGGCGGTATAGGGACGACGTTTTGGCCCTTTCCCCTTGGAGACAGGCGCCCAATGTGTTTTTGCCCTGTTCCCTTTACCCTTCCCATCCCCTCGCTCAAACGGTCTAGCCAAGGTTGTCCGATTCGGAGATTTACCTCCAGAGGGCGTAGCTATCAGTAACATCGGGAGAGACCGCTACTGCCGCCGTTGTAGTCTTTGGTACGTACGAATAATTGGACGCACGGAATAAAAAATTACTCAATTTACAAATAACATACGACTAAAAGGAACAAGAAATGATTCAGCAGAGACAAAATAATAACTGTAGGGAAAGAAACTGCAAGGAATGTTCAAAATTAGAACATAAATTACACAGAAAAAACGATGAGAAAGAACCGAATAACTGTCGCACACACGAATGAAGACTCCGATTCAATAACATACTGATCACAAACGTATAGTGAGGTAGTAAGAAATAAACAGACATATGTAAAAACAGAAATATTAGTCATTGCGTATAGTTTATGCTACTAAATGATCATTCGTGATATAAAAACTACAAGATTCCTTAATTTTGTGTAAAAAAACCTCTAAAGGTAAATTAATTACCAATTGATATAAGCTGAAACTAATGTTTTCACACAGCGGTTCCCAATCTACATGTATCAATAACGCCCCCTATGCGATGATAGACCAAGAGGCTGATTTGCCAGAAAATAAACACAATAAACAGACTGGAATCTAATTGAATATCATTCATCTAACAGCCCTAAAATGTCTGGAACACACAAATGGGTATTTTGGACGCAAAACAGCTGTCATCAGCGGTAATTAACTATGATCTACAACCTGTGAATAAACACTGACGGCGGTTATTTTCCAGCCGAAACTTTTTTCTGGTATCCCAACATTTTCACGGTTTCCTGGACAACTTAATGAATCAATTCAATTACTTGAGCGGAAGCGCAAAAATTGCACAACAAACCAAAAGCTATATGGACCGCTAAAAACCTTCTTGTCCAGCTACTTAAAGCGACGCGTTTTTATGCTCTCTAAAAAGTGTTTCTCCCGGAAAGAGCCTACTGACCAAAATGACGACGAGCGAATCGCCTGTTACACGCCTCAGAAAAGAGGCGGTCTGTGTAGGTATTAAGAGGTCAAAAGAGTGTTCACGATGGGAGATTAGGAGCTTGGGATGGGGCGAAATAAAAGGTACGAGAGAGAGAGAGAGAGAGCGAGGTAGGGAAGATAAAAGCTAGGGAGTGGGAGGAAGAGGCCAAACGAGGAGAAAGGGAAAACAAATCCTTTTCCGAAGGGAAGCGGGACACGAATGTGGGGGCGGAGGGGAGGTAGAAGGGCTGCCCCCATCCACCAGATTGGGCAGAGGGGATTAAACGTAGGGGGGGTTTAGGATTACGAGTGGGTGAATCGGGAATGGGAGGATGGGGGTGAGATATAGAGTGATGGGGAGGAAGGAATAAAAGAGAAGAGGGGAGAATCGTCCCTTTTTATAAAAGGAAAACAGGAGAGACTAAAACGAGAGAGAGAGAGAGAGAGGGAGGGAGGGGGGAGGGAGGCGGGACGAAAAGGAGAAAAAGTAGAAAATAAAAGAAGATACAAAAAAGAAAACAGAAAAAGGAAAACCCGAAAAAGTTCTTCCGATGGCAAAATTGCCTCCCACTTGGAGGGAAAATGGGAATAAAATAATAAAAAGGAACAAGAAAGGGTCGGGAAAACACACAATCGATCTCATCATACAAAGATCGCGGCGGTCTGATTTTTTTTCCAGTCTGCGAACGCATAAAAAATATATCACGTCGACCTTGACGGCGTTCACGTGATCGTGTCAGCCGAACTATGGGATTCCTCCCCTCTCCTCTCTCTCTCTCTCTCTCGAATATTATCTTGAAGTTAACAAGAAAAATAACGAGAAAAACATGGTTTAAACTAGTAGAGAGAAAGTTCGGACGACAGGCGCACGAGTGGGTGAAGAAAGGAAAAGAAGGAAAGAGAGAAAGGGAAAGGGTGTGGGAAATAGGAGTTGGAGAAAGTAAACAGTGAGCATAGAGATACTACTCCGAGTGACAGTTTTTGGGATTTAACAGGATCCGCGCAGAGCGTGGGAGGACAGGGTAAGCAATGAGCGCTTAAGGGGGGTAAACCCTGAAAGCAGGAAAACTCCATCTCTCCATTTACGTATGCATAGGCAAACAAGACGGTCGATATATTTTATTTGCAAAGACGAAGTTTTTTGTGTATATATACATCACCCGAGGCATTCATTCGTCGTATATTCTCGTTATATTTATAATATATATATATATATATATATACACACACACACGTGTCGCTTGCACGTGAAGAAAGGTTGAGACGTGAACATCGCTACTTCTGGCAAAAAAGTGTATTCTTCCCTCTATTGTGGATCTCGCATTTAAATAATTTTCTATTATAAATTTATGACCAAAATTTATTTAAAAGAAACAAGTTATCCGATGTTGGTTTTATATAAATAAAATTAAAATCTTTTTAAATAATATAATTTATATCTCTGGAAATTTAAAAAATAACTTTGTAGAACCACTATTAAATTACCACGAGTCACCAGTCACTTGATAATGATGCAATGAAGCGAAACCTGTTGTGGTAATAAAAAAAAACTATTGGTTCTGCAAAGTTATTTTAAAGTTTTATTCAGTAAGAGTAACAAGTTCCAGAAAGTAAAACCTCAATTGGTAGATTATCTTTCATAATCATAAACGAAATAACATTGCGGGATCTGCATAGTTAAAGCATAAATATACAATCAATATAGGTATGTGGAAAAGTTGATTGATAATTGATATACTATGTTGCTGCAACGGCTATAAATAGTACAATGATACTAATTAATTAGAACCTACTGCAAGCAAATCATTACTGATCAAAACTGACTTGAGCCGGAATGCGCATCTTGGTTTTCCAACTTTTTTTAGCTTTATGACAGTGATATAGCTTATAGGTTTGACTTAAGTCATAAAGCGAGCTACATAACTCTCCCATGAACCAAAAAATTTAATAAAATTATGCTGATGAGAATGACCGTTGCTGACTCGTTTGCATATTTCACACACACAATGAAACGGATTCTGTAGAATATGAATTTTCGTTGCGTATAGAAAATCCATACGCTTGGAACTATCAAGTACATATATGTTGTCAAATTGGGGATGGATGGCGTGAGGTAGCCATTAGATGGCGAGCTTAAATAATTATACGATGCGAATAACAGGAATAACAACCATGACAATAACATGATGATGATGACCGGACGTGTTCAATAAACTGTGGAACTGAGTTTTTTTTATTTCGACGAGTAAATTCCACAAAGTAGAGCCTGAATTTATTAATTATATCCAAAATTTATCTTTAACGCTCCAAGACTCATATTTTTAAATTATACATATTAAATATTTGTACTATCTCAAACACATGCTAAATGATTGTTGTCTAAAGCGCAAAATTTAAATAGAATATGGATCATCATGAAAAAGCAAACTGAAGCGAATAAAATTATGGGTACATTTAAAATGAACAGTATCAAAAACGATGGATAAATAAATAACTAATAATTTTATGAGAAATATAGTAACTTCAGTTTTCCAATATTTTAACTGAAATCCTCTCACAAATATATAGATTTTTACCATATGCTCAACTAAAAAAAAATTTAGCGCTACAATAAACGAAAGGCTTCGTTGATAACGGAGTTAAAATCATCATACTCGTCTTCCCATTAACGCAAAAATCAAAGATAAAAAATTAATACGGAAAATAACATGCAAATCATCACTAAGACAAATATTTACTTCGCTTTTCATACTCGCAACCTGAAACAACAAGGAATTTGCATGGAATTTCGGGATAATCAACCTCCTGGATTATTATAAATCTGAAACAGTATTTGGGAACGAAGAAAGAAGACATTAAATAAAAATAAAATTTTGACCTAATGGCTTTTTCAAACAAAACTAATGTTTTTAATCGCACAGTGAAAATCTAAGTAAAAATTAATATTCTAACATTTTCAGTATTTTAACGTCAACTTTTATCAATCAAATTTCATTAAAATGAGTTTCGCGGCTTAAAACGGGACCTAAAAAAAACAGTCCGGGTTCAAATAGAGCTTCACTCCAGGTCGATTCTCGAAGCGTGGAATTTTTCGGTAAACCTCTTTGTGGCGGTCTGGCACGAGGTGCCAATCCGAGATGTGAGCTCGAGGGCGGTTAGATTACGCCGATTGAATTGTTAGGCTCTGAACGGAGATTGGATTACACTGACGCTAACTACCGAAGCCGTGGACGGACGGCGAGATATAGTCCGTGTTACAAGGTACGGCTGGATTCAGGAAATAGCCTCGAGTGCAAGGGTCTAAGAGATAACATTTGCAACGAATCAAACGGAAAACGATTCTCTTAAAGAAACCACACTGAATCTCGCCCAAATATTTCGCCGAATAAATTTTGAAGGTGAGCAGCAGGAATTGCAAAAGTTATTTAACTGGTTGTGAATGCTACGAAAAAATACATTCATGCATTTTTAGATGAACTAATATTTTTCTGAGAGGATTATTGTCGCCGAGGTAATTCTTCATTCGTTCGAAGCTTTTATTTCACTCAATTTGGATAGGTAAATCGCATGGATGACATTAATGATGTCTTCTTTCCCCTGCATTTAATTTACGTATCCTCTTTACGCACTTCACAATTGATCAGTACCCATAATGCAATGAATAATTCATTCGCGGCGCCGTTGACATTGCGATCGGCATTTGCATTTAAATTAAAGAAAAATCTGATGCTGAGTATATCATAATCTCATACGTGAGATTTGTACAACTCCTCTGGTTTTCTCAGCGAGAATATTTTTCCCGTCTCGGCACGCGCGCGGCGAGAAGATAACACACAATCCGCACACAGCGACCGTATTAGCCAGGTAGGGAAGAGAGCTTATAAGTTATGGATGCAATACTTTAGTAAAGAATGCTGCCGAATGTGACCCGCATTATGTGACGTTTCCATTCCGAAAGCGTACGAAATTCGAAAAAAAAGAAATCATATGCCCTCAAGCAAAGAAATGAGAGCTCTCCGAACATGATAGAAAGACTTGGAAAGGATATCACGGTCGGAAAATCGCTTTTGATGCAGATAAAAATGCGTCTTCGGGAGCGATGGCAAACATCTGCAGAATCATCTCTTCTCGTGATGGAAACTTCTTCGGATGTCCGCTAGGGACATTCCGTGCGCCGTTGTGAACCTGGCGCCAGATGGAATATCCTGAACGATATCCGTGATATTGCAAATGCGAATGGGGTTTAACCTCACGGCTTGGGATGACGAGTTTACTCGTCCGACCAAGTCCTAATGTGCAGCGAGTGTGACGTGATCATTCTGCAGTAACAGTTTTGCAAATATTATCTCGAATGGAATTGCGGGTGTTACGCGTATAAAAATGGATGCCTTTTAAAAATCATATCATATTGCCGAATTACAAATGAATCAGATTCGCTTCAGAATTTTAGCTCTAGTGGATACATTATGATTAAGAACATCAAATCAACCTTGCCCTGGAAATTAACCCTTAACTACCGAAACGTTAATACCGACTCCTCGTCTCACAGACTACTTTATCTTATCATCCCCATATCTCGGTGCTAGGAGCGCTAAAACTGTTTTCCTTTGTTTAACATCTAATTGGCAAATAGTTAGAATGCATCGGGTTTATTATAAATTTTATGGCTTAAGGAGTTTTCCCACCGATGAAAAATAAATAAATGTTCAATTTACATTATCGACCAATATCATCATATTACAATTGTCAATTCATTTATGTAGAGATACTTATAAGTGGAGAGCCTAAATAAAATATTTACGTATGTGTAAAATATCCAAATATATGCAATTCCATTATATGTAGCAATCTTATATATTAACTAGGCCAGGAAAAATTGCGTTAAAATCGCAAGTTTAATCGAATTACAATTCATAAGATTATATAAGCTAAACGTTCTGTTTAAAATTAATGTCAAAAATACAACAATATTTTTAGTGCTATGCTCATAATATAACATAAGATAAAATTAAGGAAAGAATACCATCGTCACCATTTCAAATAATTCGCGACGCATTATATCACCCAAGGAAGATCACCAGAACGCTTTCCTATTACGTACGACTACGTACTCGTGGTGCCATCTTCACCATTCTTTTCGAA
>CM054115.1:144006872-144042716 GCA_028673005.1 Tanypteryx hageni
CTCTCGACGTCTTACCAAACTCCATTCGTCACCCGTTTCTTTGTTGTTTTCGGTGTCGCCTCGCAACTTCCTTTCTCCCTTCCCATACTGGATTAGGGAGAGAGAGTGTGGGGGGGAGGGAAAGGAGAATCGTGGAGGTAGCGCCAAACCAAGCTAAACCTTGGCTCGTATTCTCTTTCCCCCGTCGCGATATGTATTAAAAGAAGGTCTTGAGGGTAAGAGAAAAAAAGATCTCTTTATCGTTTCGCCTAACATTAGTCTCCGTCTCCTTAAACTCGCGCGCCGCTAACGCTTCCTTTGTTATTTTTAAATCTCCGCATCTTAATTATCTCTCCTCTCTTTTTTAATGGCTTGCGACCGAATGAGATAACAAATCGCTCGCGCACATCCACCATCTTCCCTCCCTCGACCGGCTGAGAATCTAAGAAGGGGACGAGGCGATGGAATTTTAAGCAGTCTTTTTAAAGAGATGCGTTACGCAGCCAAAGGAGACGAATTTATTAATTTTTAACGACTTCATGTACTTTTATTATATTTTTTGCAATTTTACGCCGCTGAGTTTCGCTACGATAATCGGCCGCGATAGGACTCAATAAATGGTAATTTTTGCTGTCTACTGACAGTTTAATTTCGGAACTCCGGCAGCTCTATAGTACACAGCGCGCGGTCGTATCTCTCTCGTACTTTGCTGGGATGAAAAATACATTACCCTCCGCGAATAACCTGTTTTCCGCATATTTTTATTCCTCCGCTTCCAGCCTATTAACCCGGAGCTGCTCATTTTGGATTCGGTTCATGGATTCATCGAATAGGCTTCGAATTTTTTGGGTTGTTACCTAAAGAGCGCGTGGTCTTCGTTTTCCCCAATGCGCAAGTGGCCCTCGAGCAAACCTGGTTCTTTTTTTACCTCCTCATGTATAAAATATGTAGATAAATTATCGGGCTGGCGAAAAAAGTTCGAGTCTGAAGATTCTGATGAATATGCACTATTTAGTTGCCCTCGAGTGCGAAAAAGTGGTTTTCGCAATTCTTTCTGTAGTCGGTCGTTTATGCTCTATGGATTAAACCAGTGGTGTGCAACCTTTTTACGTGGCGGGCCGCATTCGTAGATTTGAATGCTTTTGCGGGCCGCATTAGCAGTCGCGAGCGCCTCGGCGAGTCGGATGTGAGTTTACATCGAAGACTACACAAGAGCCCATATGTGACGCTAGAAATGAAAAGATGTAAAGTCTAAACCATTTTTTTTAGCGTTTAGACTTCAACAGGCGAGGTTTTATGGCAACAAGCGCAATTAAAATGTACATAATTATCTGTAGTAAATATCACAGACCGCATCATCGTCAAAGTTTCGCGAGCTGTATAAAATGGTGTCGCGGCCGGACGTAGCTTGCGCGCCCCAGGACTAAACGGTTTGACAAAATCTGAAGAAATCTCGCACTTGTATAATATATCACTTTAAATGAGCTATATCGCGCAACAATGGAGGATAGTTTATTATTTTGGATTTTAGCAAAATGACAATTTGGGCATGGATATTGATTGAAATTCATCCAGTTATAGGACTTAAGATCATAAACAATACAACGTAAGCAGCATGTCTCAAAGTATAGCTATAAAGTGGTCTGAAGACTGTTATCTAGTTTTACGCCCAGCTACCGCCAAGCCGTCTGTACAATGTTATCACTGACATTTTTGTACGAACTTAGAAGCGGATATGACAAAGTTTGTGAAATAAGAATCGCAGCGATTTTTTTTACCTTTCTCATTGGGGTAATTTTCTTTTCCTACTCTTCCTCGCATTAGGAATTCTTTGTATCTCCCTTCTCTTCCAAATACTTTCTCCCTCTACATTCTTCCTTTCATTCGCAGATACTTCTCATGTTCCATTCAACAGTGGCTTTCTCTATCAGTGCATACATCTCAAACACTTTATACCAACACTTGTGTGACACATCGTCAGCCAGACTCACTTCCTGTCTGGGAAGAGCCCCTCCCCATCCCTCCCTCCCTCTTTCCTCCCCCTCTTCTTTCCTCCCCCTCTTCTTTCCTCCCCCTCTTCTTTCCTCCCCCTCTTCTTTCCTCCCCCTCTTCTTTCCTCCCCCTCTTCTTTCCTCCCCCTCTTCTTTCCTCCCCCTCTTCTTTCCTCCCCCTCTTCTTTCCTCCCCCTCTTCTTTCTTCCCCCTCTTCTTTCCTCCCCCTCTTCTTTCCTCCCCCTCTTCTTTCCTCCCCCTCTTCTTTCCTCCCCCTCTTCTTTCCTCCCCCTCTTCTTTCCTCCCCCTCTTCTTTCCTCCCCCTCTTCTTTCCTCCGCCTCTTCTTTCCTCCGCCTCTTCTTTCCTCCCCCTCTTCTTTCCTCCGCCTCTTCTTTCCTCCCCCCATCATTCATTCTCTTTCTCTCTCATCCGTCGACATACCCCCACCGCCATCTCGATCTCTCTCCCACGCTCTCGCTCGCTCGTGTGTAACCTCTATCCCTCTTTCCTCTTGTCTTTGGTTTTAAACGCGCACTTATGCCTGTTTCTGCCTCGCGGTGTCATTAGGGAGATCGTGTACTGTTTCGCGGCTCCTTTTGGGCGCGACTCGAATTTTGGCGCTCGCGCGATGTCATTGACCCATTTTGCAGTGTTCACATTGGCTGCATGTCTTCTACGATTCCATTTCCTTTGTCAGCAATGCCATTTATTTTAACAACGCTTGGATTTCTGGGTTTGTGTTATAGTTATAGTATTGTAAAACAACATTGTTGCTCCTGGATGAAGAGCTTCTATTTTGACGAAACTTTTTAATTTTTTGCCGAGCTCGTGGTTGTCGTGTATATATTTATTTTTACGTATGAAAAATTGGGAGCAGTAAGAATAAGGATGCGAATAGATGCATAAGGTGAATGATGCGTGAGTTCACCTATTTGCCTGTAATTTGTTTCTGTATGTTAGGTTGTATCACTCCGTATTACATATGGTAATGTTGCCATCTTAACTTACAATCGGAGTCTAAAAGCGTAAACATAATTACGAATAATCAAGATTGAAGGTCGGTCAGGTAAAGGTGGCAACTTTTGTAAATACGTATTTCCGCAATTAATGCTTTTTTAAGAATTTATTTCGCTCGAAGATTTACTTGGTGGAAATTTCGTATAATTCTGCAATTAGCGTTTCTTACCTACCAAAGGCTGATTTTTTAGTAAACTATAAATTGTAAGATTATATCATGATTATGAATCTCAAGTCATGTCCTTGATTATGTTTTCTCTGAGAATCAACACATTTGCATCTTTTCATCTTACATTTTGTTTAACTTGCTAAAAAATCTCACTAATTTCAACGCGCCATTTAAGGGAGAACTCCGGAAATCGAGAAATTCTCTTTTCTCTGTGTGCTGACTTATTGTTGGCATTAACTTGTCAAGTTGATGTGTATCTCTAGTTTCATTCCGCGCCGCTGTTTGGGGGCAGTAGGAGGAGAGGGGAGAGAGGAGAACTCGCCCCCTCCAAGAGAAAGAACTCCGATGAATCAAACCGGACAAAGTTGGAGAGAAAAAAAGGAACTTTTTTTAAATTTATTTTTCGCGGTATTCCTGCCTTGAAAATATTTTTTCCTCCCGAAAAAACACGTTCCCTCGCAACCTCGACCGTAATTTTTCCACGAACAACCACCCACGTCCTCTTTCAAGCCATTCCTCTCTTGTTACACACAAGCGGCGGGCTTCCCTCTTTGCCCTCTTGGGAGTGTTGTTACCCCCCCCCCCCCCTCCCCCATCTGCACCCCTCCACTTCCCCCTTAACCTCTCCGCTCACTTATTCCCCACCTCCTCCCCAGCTTACATCCTTCGGTACCCTTCACCTTAAATTCCCCGTCATCCCATTTAAAAGGAAATTACGAAACCCGCGCGCAATTTTTTCTGCCTCACCCTCTTACGTTCTCTCTCTCTTCGCCCTTTTTTAGGGCTGTCTCCGATAGGACCTATTCAACGCTTCTTTTTTGTCCATTTCCTCCCCTTTCCCCCCTCTTCTCTAGCCCGAGTCCATTGGAAGAACGAGGCTTATTCACACACCATGCCCGCAAAACCCACCCAGTGAAACCCTTCCCTTGCCCATTTTAGTTGACCGTCTGAAACCACAGAATCTCCGCTTGCCCCACCTGGCGTGCCATAACTCTGCCCGCCCCTCCCTATTTCCGTCGCTTCTGCTTTTGTGGGGTACACATCGTCTCGACCACTCCTTAAAGCTATTAATCTCATCTTATCTTGGATGCAATTTTTTCTTCCGCGGTAATTTCCGCCGTGTACGGAGGTAGTGGCTTATCTCTTACGTCGGCAATAAGAAGTTCATGAAATTTCATTTATTTCAACGGTCGAATATGTTGGCACTCAATAAATTTGGAAATTAAAAAAAAGTCTCTTATCCGGTTTGTTGACTTGAATTTTGTATGTCTCGGATTCCTTTGCCTTTTCTGTTGCCTCTGGTCATTGTTTACCTTTGTACTTTTCAGTTCGTGAGGAAAGCTTCGCTTAAAATTTTAAAAGGCTTTCCGCGACTTCCAGTTGCTTCCTGTCGGGAAAATGAAGGCGTCGAGTTATTCTTGATTGTACTATTTTTCGTGTTATAGTGCAATGCAGTACAGAAGGATATTAGCATCAACATTGGCAAACTCGTTAATCGTACCTAACAACTATGAAGTCAAATCCTTTAGTGATTCTTCCTGAAACATTTCCACCGATCTAAAGAATCTGTTCTCAATAATTCTATTAATGAAATTGTGATTGGACAATTAATATTTGCGATATTTTTCGCACGGCTAATTGAGTGAACAAGATAAAATTGTTAAGAAATGTTAACGGTACGATTTTCATTGCTCAGCGGTGTGATTTTCCGTAGACAAATTCGAACCGAGATCAAGTTTCCACCTGGCATTTTCCATTGTGTTATTTATATGAGCTTCTCACGCGCTGTGTGTATAACTTTTCTGTTTCATTCTTTCGTTTGTTAACCACTTCCCTTTTTCTTGCCGCACTCAAAAGTTCTCTCGTTATTTTTTCCTTTCATTTGACCGCATGCTCCATTCTTCCTCGCTCCTATGTCCTTCCCTCAGCTCTCTTCCTCGCCTCATGCCCGACCATACACCGTCATTCCTCCCTCACTTCCAACCTCGCTATCTCCGCATTCTTTTGCGGTCGAGGGAGATTACGGAGTCCTCAAACTCCTCCCCCCCGATCCATTCCTCTCCTCATATCACTCCCTCTTCACGTTATGCCATTCCCTCCCTGACTGTATGCCTCTCTCTCTCTCTCTCTCGCTTTCTTCCTCTCTCTCTTTTTCTCTCTCTCTCTCGCTTTCTCTCTCTCTCTCTCGCTTTCTTTCTCTCTCGCTTTCTTTCTCTCTCGCTTTCTTTCTCTCTCTCGCTCCCCTCCCTCTCCCTAACCCCCCTCGCCACCTCCCCCCCCTCGCCACCTCCCCCCCTCGCCACCTCCCCCCCTCGCCACCTCCCTCCCCCCTCTCCACCTCCCTCCCCCCTCTCCTCCCCCCCTCTCCTCCCCCCTCTCTCCTCCCCCCTCTCTCCTCCCCCTCTCTCTCTCCTTCCCCTCTCTCTCCTCCCCCTCTCTCCTCCCCCTCTCTCCTCCCCCTCTCTCCTCCCCCTCTCTCCTCCCCCTCTCTCCTCCCCCTCTCTCCTCCCCCTCTCTCTCCTCTCCCCTCTCTCTCCTCTCTTGTTCTTCCTCTCCATCCCTTTCTGCCTCGCCCTCCTTTTTCCGTTCCATCTCTACCTCTGTCTCTCTCACTCTCATGCTCTCTCCCCATCTCACTCACCATACCTCACCCTCTCGCTATCTCGCCTTACTCGTCTCTTCACGGCACGTACTGTCCACAATGCATGGGGGTGAGAGAGGAAAGATGGAGAGGAGTAGTGGCAATGGGAGGGATGCAGGGTGGCCTGGAATATAAAAGGAATGGAAATGGATGGATGTGTATGTGGTGTTGGTGTGTGTGTGGGGGGGGGGATCGAATAGATAGAAAAGGTGAGACGGGAGGGAGGATGGGTGGATGATTTGTGAGGAAAGGAGATGGATCGAGTTGGATGTGTCTGCGACGGAGGAATATTTTCCGTTTGTTTCCTTTAGTGAATGGGTATGGGTTTTTTCTTATGGCGGGTAGTTTTTTTGGAGAGTTGTACAAAATGATCGTTATGTGAAGTTTAGATTGCAATGTTTATTGTGTTTTTTGTCTTAGAATCGTCGGTGAAGCATTCTTTGCATCATCAGTCGGGCAAAAAATTGGTGTTCCTATCGACTTTTTCCGTAATGACAAGTGCGTATTGCTATTGCTCGTTATTTAGATGCAGTCAATAATGACTCCTGATTTTCTGTAGTGTTGACTTCTGATGTTTTCCTTTTTTTTTCATGATTGAAAGGGTCCAATTGTTCGAATTATGGAAACAAAAACTCTTACGTTGAGAAGCGTTTTCAGACATTTATCTGCAGACTCGCGAAGGAGAGAAAGCAAATGTGTATAGTCGTTATTTTTATCTTCTTGAGCGAATAACCAACCATTCTTATTTACAATTTTACAGGGTTAGCTTTCAAACAATCCAAAAGCTCACGAGAAATGCCTATTTCTCTCCCAATGGTTTTTTTTCCTTTTCAGTAACTTATTTGATGCATATGACCTTTTTGGTTAATTGTTTCTTGTTTGTTTCTAGTTTTTCGTCCGTTTTCTATTTTACTCTTATTAATTTATTCTTCCATAATACTTATCTTCCCTTTACTTGGTCATGTCTCTTCCATTAATTCACCGCCTTCATTTGTTACTTCCGCTCGCCTTAAAATTCTTCGCCTGCTTTTATTCGCTCTTCCTTTTTTCTTCTTCCATTACTCTCCTCACTTCCGCGAGTAACTTACGATCTCATCCCTCTCCCATCTCCACCTCTTTCCCACCCGTTTCCCCAGCACCTCTCTCTCTTGTTCTTCCTTCCCGTTATGGGTTTCGCGGCTTGGCATCCGAGTGAGTTTGCGAGAACGAGATAGAGAAAGGGGGAGAGAGGGTGGTTTGAGCTCAGGCGTGGCGGTAAGACCCTTTTGATAAAGGAGTGAGAGAGAAAGAGGATATAGCGGAGGTGGTCGGAATTCTCTCCTTTGGAATGGGTTGGTTTTGGCTTGCGGGTTTCTGAATACGGCGATCGGATGAAGAGATATTTTCGGTTTCGCCTTCATGCGACGCTATAGGTATTTATAGAAAGGAAATTGATTTATATTATGTAATTGTGTACATATGTATGTATTAATAAGTCAATGCATGCATAAATGTGTTGAATGGAATCGTTTTTACTTGGAACTTCAAAAACGTTTTGATGATTTGAAGGTTTTATTTTTTCGTTAGAATTCGTCCACGTTGGTTTGAGATCCATTTAATATAAATGCCCGTTGAAATTCAACGGGAAAATTGGAACTTAATATATTAACTATATTGGAAGGAAGTGAGCTAAATCTGACACTTATAAGATTATTAGATAAGATAGATGAACAGGTTTTCACTTTAATATATTTTTTTTATTTAATAGTAAGACAATAAGAGTATACAATTTTTTAACTAAGTTAACAACATCTTTAACGTTTTATTCCGAAAAAATTAGCTATTGTTGACTCACCAGATATGTTGATTTTCTGTATGAACAACATTGCTGCTGATCGCCAAGGGAACGTTTCGATAAAAATGCAAAATTTTGACAAATTTTGGAATATTTTACCTTAATGTGAGCGAATTTGATTCGAAAACAAAAATCGACGATAAGAATAAGAATCTTCATTTAATTTCCTTTAAATGGTTCTTATCCGAAGATAGTGCGTCAGTTCCTTCTAATTTAATTTTGCAAAAGAACATGTCTGCTAGTGTGAAAGAGGTATATTTAAGATCCCTCTTATGGGAAATCCCATATAGCGTTCCAACCAACAAACCAACAGATTAAGGCTTTCATTAATAGTTTAATAATAATTCGGTCTTGGTTATAGTTAGAGAAGTCCTAGTCAATAAACAATTGCATATATGTCAAACATATGAATGTATCCCTCTATGGCCCACTGTAAATTCAAGGTAAAATTAAATGCATCGTCAGCCTTTTAAAATTTTTTAAAATTGTTAAATCCTACAAAACTCGCCACCGTAGCCAAAAATAAGTTAAATTTCAACACTAATTTTGAAAAAACATTTAGCAGCATTATAGAGTAGCGTTCATCTCTAGAAGTGATTTGGTGATTTGTGTCTTATATTCGAGGTGGAAAATTTTTATTGCATCCAAATGCATGTTGTTGTTAGAATTATTGTGATTCATAGTATAATTGGGAATAATTTTGAAACGAGAAAAAGTCTGCTATGACAGGGAATCGAACCCGAGTCTTGCACTTGCCGGGCGGAAATTCTACCACTGAACTATCGTAGCAAATCAATTTTCTCATTTCTGAACGCGGATGTTTTCTTGGTTGGGACGGAACTAGCCAAGCTAGTATCATACTGCCCCAACGGATGTCCTTGAAGAGATACACCGAAGAAAACTCCTCCCTCCCTCCCATCAATTCCCTCAATTTCATATTATAATTGTTCATTTTATAGCTTCTTTTGTAAGCGCATACGCTACTAATTATTAATGTTCATTACACGAGTGATTAAAATTTTGTCGACGGTCGTTAAAAAATGCAATGAATTCGCTCGGATTAAATCTTTTCAGCGGCTCCCCTTTTCTAAAAGTTATTGCTTTCATTCTTTCGTTCCTCCGGTAGTTCTTTTTATTCTTGGAAGTTGAAAGCGAGAGGTGGGCGTGGATGCGCCTTATTAATGAGGAATGCCTGGTTTAATGTATTTCGGGGCGAAACGGCGGTGGTGCTGTTATTTTCAAGTCTCGAAGAGGCGAGCGTTGGCGTCGGGCGGTTATTCGTAAACACGCTATCTTCACCGAGAGGGGGAGAGGGAGTGGTAACAAGGGGAAAGTTGGCGGGGACATTGTAAATGGCCTTCGGGATGAAGTAAATCTGCCACCCGCGTTTTCTTTATTTAGAATTTTAGGTCTCTTTCCTCTCAGCAGGAGAAAAAAATCGTAAATTTGCATCGTTCTTTTGTTTTATCGGCTGGAGAATGTTTATTCACGCGCCGCCGTAGGCATGAAGTCACGGTGATTTGTGTTAGGATGATGAATGTTGTCACGGAAGTTTGTCTGACAGACGCTGTTTTGTTTCATATCTAGAAATCATGCCGTCGAGGAATTGTCGGACATTTTCAACAGAAAATAGTTACGTGTTTCTGTTATTGTTTGTCACTACTTTGTTGTTTTGTTCCTTGACATGACCAACATGTATATGCAAAAGTTAATTTCCGATGAAAACTTTCTAAAATTGTTTTAATTAACCTACTCTATATGCGACCAATCGGACAAAAATGCAAACTGACGCAATACGTCTCTCGATTAGCAATAAAAAAATTAGGAAATCGAGATGCGCATTTCGGCTGCACAGCGGTCATCTTCAGTGATGATTCACCGGCATGTAATTAAAATGGTAAACAGCCATCGGACTAAAAATGAGTGTTATGAAATTAATCATCATTTGTCCCTTTCTATCCCAAGAAAGATGTTGCATCAGCTTCTTTTTTTGCCGACAAAGCGGGGTGGCGTCATCTTAACATTCAGATAGTAACGGTCTCCTTGGAAGTTCTCAAACGGAAAGCGGGAGAAGGTATAAACGTGTGTAGCCAAAAGTACTTTCACGCTTTCGAGGCGGTTTTGATTTTCGGTATTTTTATGGTAGTTTCTTAAAATCCCGGAAATCACATGGCGCCCTAGTTATTCCGAAAGAGGGATATTGTGGCTAACGGGAGAACGGGGAAAAGGGAAGGAGGAAAGAAGTTTGGGAGGTGTTTTAGAATATGGCTCTTAAACATTTCTTTTTTGCTGGCCTACCTTTTTGAGTGTTTTTATACAGCTGCCTACAACGTGGTACATTTTAAATCGATAATTAAATTAACAACAGTCCTATTAAAATATGCGACTATGCGATTATCAGTGTAATTAAATTGTTGCACGTTTAACTCGTGACGCACTCAAATGTAAACTAATGTGTTCTTATTTTGAACAGCCTAGAAAATGGAACGAAACGGCGAGGGAAAGAACACGGTTTACTCTGTGACTGGCAAGCCTTTAGAGTGGGTGAAAAGTATACAGTGGGGGTAAAAAACATGGTGGACGTAAATGGTGAACGTGGAGAAGCTTATGGGGAAGGTGTGGTGTACATTTGGAGAGTGGGAAGTACACGAGAAGTGTGAATGGTACTGATAGGTAAGGGTGGAAATTAAACCGCCAGGATGGGAATTATTCAGAGAGATGGGGTGGAAAGTATCTAAGTGCAGCGAGGGTGAAAAGTACGCCGGATAAACAATTCACACGCTGTCTGCTTAAAACTCACGCGGGGGGTGTAAAATATATGTATGCACGCATTTGTACATTAGCTGGAGTAGTTGATTTGCTGTTGTAAGTCTGCGAACGAGGGGGGAGGGGAGAGGTGTGGAGGGGTAGGGGGGGAGAGGGATGGTCACGTACATTGGAAAGGGGAGGAAATTGCGGGGAAGCGGTTTTGAAAATGGTTTCTTCTCGTTATTTATTATTTTTTCAACATCCTCGGGCCTTTGCGGTCCGCGGTTTCCGTGGCTCTCAACTAAATCTCGACGAAGTTTTCATGCTCCGCAGTCTCGCTTCGCCGTTGTTTTCTTTTTTTTGTTTCGGAAAAATATCACGTCCACCTTGGTCTCCTTTTTACTCCCTCCATACTCTCTCACCCGCAAACTCGCAACGAGATATGCCGGAGGTATTTAGGAAAAATAAAACTCGTGAGTGGGGGCTGGGGGTGGAAGGTGGTGGTCGATTTGGTCGTGATTGGATCCGAGTGAGAGGAACGATAGAGGGAGATAATGAAAGCTACACTCGTACGTATTTTTGGTCATTTATTTTTATTTATATTTTTTAATTTCGTTTATCCGGAGAGGTTCTCTTTCGATCTCGGTGAAGGATGGTCGGGAAAGAAGAGATGAAAGGAATAAAAGGGAAAAGAATGTGTGAGAAGTCTCTGTGCATTTAAAATAACAAGTAAGGAAAGAACTGATGAATCAGATATAAAGGGTCGGATTATTTTATTGCAGCAAAGCAAACAAAACGAAAATATACCGTGGTAACAGATCCGTAAAAATAGTTAATAAGGTTTTTTTTAAATTCCGCTAAAAGGCAAACGGACCCCAAATTCAATAGGGTTCGTTGTTGTCATCAGCCGAAACTATCCTGAAAATTTGGTTGTTCTAACTTGAACGGTGTAGAAGTAGTGTGCGACGGACTGACGAACAAAATTATTACGAAAGCGGATTAGAAAAAAGTAAAACAAGATGGAAAAGTATACTCCATAAATGGAATACACAGAGATTTCAAAGGCGTCCTTAATGGGAAATACGTATGAAACGGTATCGAAAGATTGGGCGATTCCCGAATTTTTATCTCCGAAACTATAAGTGGTAAATATATTATGTCGGGGAATATCTTGTAGTAAATGTTGTTCTCTATCCAAATAAATGTTTTAATCTATACCTCACATCATATAGCATAGCATGGGAGAGAAATATATGGATTTTTAATTGTTGTTTGCTGAAAGAACCGTCTTCGCGATCGATGTAAACAAAATATAGGATGTTTTGCTCGGGATTTTCTCGAATTTTTATCTCCGAAGCCATAACTCGTAATTATGTGGTCTCGGGGACTATCTTGTAGTAAATGTTGTCCTTTATCCGAATAAAATTTCTAAACTTGACCTCACAGATCATATACAGGCGTGGGATAGAAGAACCTGGATTGTAATTGCTTGCTGATAGAACCGCCTTAGAGATCGATGTAAACAAAATATGCGATGTTTTACGCGGGGTTTTCTCGAATTTTTATCTCCGAAACTATAATCCGTAAGCATGTGGTCTCGTGGACTTTCTTGTAGTAAATGTTGGTCTCTATCCGAATAAAATTTTTAATCTATACCTTACAGATCATATAAGAGCTAGGGAGAGAAAAGTTTGGTATATCATTGTTGCTTGACGGATGCCATTTAACGAGATACGAGTATAAGTTTATTAAAGTAATTATGTAAAGTGGAAGTCTTAATTGACGGATTCAGTTATATGTCACAATTGGGCGATAAATTTTAATAACGATCACTCATACTTAATTTAATTAAAATCCATCAAGCGATTTAGGAGATAAAAGTTACGACGGACGGACGGACCAGACGTGCCCACAAGGCGTTCCGCTATTACCGCTTCGCTGGTGAAGAACGCCTAAAAACGTGCAATTGATCGGAAGGAAATCGTGGCACTCAACGTTTATTATCCTCAAGTGAACACTGTCAGGTTATAACCTCTAAATGATAGTAAACTGTCAACAATGCTTCAATTTTTTTTATATATTTGAGAGAATTTTATCTATTTTAATCATATATCCTGCAAATGAATTTTGTTCCGCGAGAAGTCGTAATTTTTTATTTTTTTAATGGTTTAGTTTAATATGCAGTCGCATTAACAAGAAGCTAGCAGTTTGCACGTTTCATTTTAAAACTGGTATGGAGTTTTAATCGTAACAAAAAAGTATAAAAGGAAAACATTAAACGAAATACCACGCTCAACAGTATACCGAGTAATTTTTTTCGTGTTGTTAATTTGTCATTTTTAAAAACCCCTCTATTCTTTAATTGTCATTCGAGAAACATTTTTCCTCCCGACATGCTGTGTGAGA
The DNA here is from genome assembly GCA_028673005.1 of Tanypteryx hageni. Taxonomy (NCBI): domain Eukaryota; kingdom Metazoa; phylum Arthropoda; class Insecta; order Odonata; family Petaluridae; genus Tanypteryx; species Tanypteryx hageni. Next base: position 144,019,659 of record CM054115.1, read on the forward strand.
AAAATTTCAGGGGAAGGAATAATCTCCCACGCCATTTTTAAAAATGTCCCCCTCCCTCACCCCCTCGTGCGGTTTTCAGCCAGTTCAAATTCTTCGCGGTCTCTCCTGTAATCTCTGCGCTCGGGGAATTTTTTTCCTAATTACTTCATCATTTAGACTGCTATTTTATCGTTCCTTTAATTATTGCATAAGACATTAAAATTCCTTTTTTACCGTGAAATTTCTATAGGTATGCATTTTTTTTATCGTCTGGCGTTTTTCATTTTTCTCTCATCCCCGCGTAACTGCCGGTTCGAACACCTGTGCTCAACTCGCCGCTCTCTTAAACTCGAGTAAAAGGAGTTGGATAGGATGCGAGACTGCATTCCTTTCTATTCTCTCTATCTCGCTCTTCTTTTGGCTACATTCCTCTCTTGCGCTCAGACTTCCACGAAACTGTGTCGTTTACTATAATTCGTAACAACTTTAAAATAAACAAAGCAGAACGAAACATTATTCGCGCTCGAATTTAACTTTTTTTCTGCCGAGGGAGAAAAAAGTTTCGAGGTAATTTGAAAACGAGGAAAAGGTGGGAGAATAGGGAGAAAGAGCGAAAGAAGTTTTTGGTAATGTCCTACAGGGAAAAAATGTCGAGAATTTGGAGGCGGCCGCAAAAGAAAGGGGGATGGAGTTTTTAAGGGGGTGTTTAAAAGCGGCACAGATAAAAAGTCTCTCCCGGCCTCCTATTCCGCCTCCCTCCCTTTTTCTCTCCTTTTCTCTAGCCGCAAGACTTTACGGTTTGCCACCGCGTGTACGTATTTTACTGTTTCCCCTCGAGGTTCCATTTTTATTGCCCCGGCGGTCTTGGGAGGGAGGAGAACGGGATTGGAGAAGGAAGGAGTATAAAATGGGGTTGCGAGACCATCTGCGAAACAAAAGGAGTGTAGCAAGGAGGGAGGGTGAGGAGGAAAGATGCTCTCCCCTCCCTCCATCTTTCCCTCTCTCTCTCTTACATCCCTCCCACCTTTAAACATCCCTCTCCTTCCCAGGGACAGGATGAGGGCGAAGGACCATTAAAGGGTGAATAATCCCTGTGCGCTTTTCGCCTCTCACTTGTTTTATTGGCACGAAGGATGGGACGGCTCGGAAGGCGAGTTTTTTCGAATTAATGCGCTATTATATAAAGCTCGGGGCGTTTTATTTTAATTAGTGCGTTGTTTTTTATCTTGCTGCGATGAATACTCGAGATGATTATATCTCCTTGATTATGTGGTCCTATTGAATGATTTCGTTCTGGTTTATGATGTAGTATGTCTGTGTTTGGGTGCTTCGCGTTAAATAAAAACTTCTTGGTGCTGTGTTATTGGGAACAAGCTTGAGGTTATCATTTAAACAAGAAGGGAGCGTTGATGTAATAAATTCTATTCATGCAGGTATTTGCTGGACTATAATAAATTCTGAAAAGCCGGAGAAAAATTTTGCCTTCACCGGTAATCGAACCCAAGTCTGGGCTGATATTATGCCTCTGTTCTACCGAGGTAAGCTAATGTTTCCTATTCTGAAGTGGGATGGTGGGTTTCAGAATTTGTTTTTTTCGTTTAAGTTCAATTAAAAATTACAAATGTATCTTTACGCAGGTTTTGGATTTTTCTCTGATATTACATTCTGTAAAAGACCATTATTGTTATAAATTCAAAATTACCGAGGTGATTTGTTGATTATAATAATGAAGTAATTTAATATTTCATTCCTTCAATAGTTTCAGCATAACTTGAATGTAATATCTCTTTAACTTTGTACTACGTTATGTGGTGTTTCTTTGTTATTTTTGCATTTTTTGTCGCGGTTTATTTGTCCAAAAAATGTATCTTATTTCAAATTTTAATGCGTAATTTATTCCAAGTGCTATGTGGCAATTGAACATTTTTAGTTCTAATCCTCAAGGCAGTATCCGTTAAATTCTTATTATTAATCGGTGAGTGGCTCCGGGATTCCGACGTGAGAATTTACATATAGTATGGAATGTCCGTGGTTCATCGAACACTTGAGCTTCGCGGAGCGTAGGCAAGTTTTGTTTTTTTCCCCTTCCTCCCTCCCGTCCATTTGGACGCGCGTGGAATTTTATGCGCATTTGTTCGCTCCGCCAGGTGTGGCGCCACCGTACTTAGCGATACTTTTTTCCTCGGCTCCGTCGTTAAGTTGCGGGCAGGGGAAAACAAAACGGTGATTATTCAAAAAGATGGCCGTCTACCCTTCTCTTTTTTAGAAAGGCAGAGAGAGAGAGAGTAGGAGAATAGTAATTGGCGTCCTCCACCTGACTCTTAAAATGCCTTCCCGCCCCACGACCCATGAAAATATCTCCGGGCAAACAATGGGCACGCAGAGAAATAGGTGTCAATACGTGGGTACTTCGCGTGACTTGATAATGGGGTAGTGCCGCACGGGTCGGTATACGACGGGAGCCATTGATGTCGGCTGCGCCGTGAATGCATCCGTCGCTCTCGCCCATCTGTCGGTTCGTTTTCCAAGAAAAAATTGATCGATGCTGCATTGACGGTTAATGTCCGCTTGTTGCGGGTGTTGTGTTTTCTCTTTGTCTCGAGATACCTATTTTCCACCCTTCGAATTTTTTTTATACGTAATTTATGTTGGTACTTCGGTGTGCGTTTTAAAAAGTCGTTCCGGTTGAATTTCCTGCACCGACTTCTGTCTAATGTCATAAGAATGAGGTACTTTACTACCATAGCCATGAAAATCTTTCGTATAGCATGTGTGCGTTCCAACGACGAAGTTGGTGCCAGTGGCAATTCATGGATCGTCGGTTCTAACTCAACTTACTGTCTGTGAGGATATACATTTGATTGTCGGCTTGTCCGTTTGGCTTTTTCGCTTATACTTTTCTGGTTCTTGGTAAGTTGTTGGGTTTTTCGTTCCAACCGACCGACTATACCTGAATATTTTTACTTGCTCCATATTTGAAGTATAAAGAAAGTATCTATTGTATTCATGAAAAAAATCGAATTCGAGATTTCAACGAAAATACATGTTTTAAGGTCCCTTGAACACGTTTGGCCTATTTTCTCAATCATGTCTGTGTGTGTGTGTCTGTGTGTTAGTGACCGGAATTTTGTGGGTGCTTTAACTCAAAAACTAATAATTCGATCAGCATAAAATTTCATATTTAGCATTTGCATTAGAAAGTCCAGCACTGAGTAGATTTTAGCTAAAATCGGCCGACCGGAAGTGGATGTTTATTCTTGCCATTTTTTCCGTTTGTGTCAAATATCTCCCGTAATTCTTCATTAACGTAATCGTCTTTAGTTACCTATGGTATAGATAATTTTATTCTCTACAACTTTTGTATTTAATAATTTTTTGTAGAGCCAATTGTTAAGGGGATATTTCAGTTCAATATTGACCGATTCCAGCGCCGCCAACTCGTTTATTACTAATTACATATGGAGAAAGTCAATTTGGCCACATAAGATTTTTTTCTAAACAATCTTCTCTCTATTATTCTTTCAGTCTATCCAATGTCAACCTAACACCATTCTTTCTACGATGACGTCCTTCAACAGTCCATTTTATGTCAAACCCGTACACTTTTCCAATCTAAACTTACTTATTTATGCTTTTTCATCTCCTGCTGATGTTTTTTCCATAAAAACGATTTTCAATAGGCTGCATCATATCCACACATCAAAAATTACCAATCTGTTCAGGGCCGGGCCCAGACAGTTTGCCACCTGAGGCGAGATATAATATGGCTCCCCTTCAATTTTTTTACCGAGTTCTTTTAATTAGACGTCAATTGAAAAAGTAGAAAATACGTAGTCAAAATGATATTTATTAATATCATATAATTACTTTTATTTAAAAAAGAAAATGAGGTGCATTTTTTCTTACAAATCTCTCATGTATTTGGTTTGTGAAGTGTAAATGAGCAGTAGGGAAATTTTTTTTACAGTACAGCTCCGACACGATGCCCTGACATGAATACAGGTATACCTCGCGATACGCTGTTTCGCAACACGTTTTTTTCTGTTTTACGCTCATTACACTTTCTTACTCTACCTCTCGATACGCTCGTTCGATTCGGACGTACGCTCTTACAAAACCCGAAGAACGGTCTTTTCTCTGCTCGTATGTAAAAATGTGTTTCGCAATACGCTGATTCGCGATACGCTCTGGTTTTACTTTCTAATATACGTAGTATATTGAGAAAGTATTGTAATGTGAAAAAATTAGACTTCGAGATTTTGATGGAAATACACGCTTTAGTTTTATCTGAGTCCATAAAAGTGGTTTTCACCATGGCGTCTGTCTGACAGTCTGTGACATCTTTTGCAGACCCTTTTTGATAAAAATTATATTACACAAAAATAAAGGGTGGTTTATTCTTGGCGATTTTTAGAAAAATTTGATTTACTCAAAAATGGCTCCAGAGAATTTGATTAAATTCAATCCAATTGTAGAGCCTGATGTCACAAATAATACTACGTAAGCCATATATCTCTTAAAATAACTATATGGCGTCCAGTGGCATTAAAATGTACGCTAAGCTACCTTACCTAAGCCCTATGACCAGAGGCGGCCCGAGGAATTTTGGCGCCCCGGGCGAGATAGCACTCCAGCCCCCCCCCCCCCTCCGTTAATGTTTGATGTATTTACAAAGTACATGTTAATTTATTCATCGCTGCTTAAAAATTGTTAATTAAAAATTAAAAGGAATGTCATCAAGATTCAAACCTGTTCCTCGATATAAATTGGTATCTAATATTTATTCGCTTGCAAGTAATGCATAGATAAATGATCAGGATAACGCCCCTAAAACTTTGGCGCCCCGGGCAGCCGCCCGGCTCGCCCCTAGCTGGGGCCGGCCCTGCCTATGACGCCACGCCTCCGCCGCGATCGACGCAAAATCTTATTACAGCATAAACGGTTAAACTGAATCGAATTAGATATCATATTTGTGGATAATATCATACATAATAGGCACTCGGAAGAGATAATGATATTGCGAAACAATTAAGGGTACTTGATTCTAGGATATTTTGAAACAAAATTCGATTTACTCAAAAATAGTTATAAGGATTTAAATTAAACTCCATCCAATCGTACAGCCTGATGTCACAAATAATACTGTCCCAAAAATACTAAATATCGACCAGTGGCATTAAAATATACGCTAAACTACGGTTAACTTCGATTTATAAGCGTTTTCGTACACAGCCGACCAAACGTATATACGTATATGAGAAAGTTTGTGCAATGTAAATTGCGCCGTTTAATTTGGAACGCAACCCGAGCGTGCTGCGAGGTATATCCCTGTACTATAACTGGTTCAAGGCCCTCTAGCACACTGGCTCTTAAACTAGCAATTGTCGCGGCCCCCTTTGGAATGAAAATAGTAAAAATAAGAAACTTGAATACGAATTTCTTCATTATATATAACTATTAATAGTTTTTATAACATCGTATTTCCGAAAATTCTCTGATATAATTTTAATATAAGTACGTAATTTTTTTTTGGCACTTCATCTTACTTCCAAAATAATTTTTGGCTCTCCTTGGGGGCCGCGGCCCATAGTTTGAGAAACACCGCTCTAACAGACGTTCCACTGAAAGATGTTAGCACTTGGGGAGTCCAAAAGAACTGCGAAAATAAAAGAAGTCGGTTGCGTACGAATTTGAAAGGGAAGGTATTTAAACCTTAGGAAACGGAACGTCTATGGTCGGACGAGAGGGAGGAGGGTTTGTAGCCTGGTTTGAACCCGAAAGATTTTTCTAAGAAAAAATCATGTCATCTGTTTTGCTAAAAAATGTAACGGTGAGCATAGAATTGGACCGAGATCACTGTTGGTCTTGTTTCTAGTTTTGAAGATGTGTAAGCTCTGCAATGCGTTGATTTTTCGATTATTGGATGTTAGTTATTCCAAGTCGTGATTTTCATTGTGGTCAAACTTTGGCGCCCCTTGCGAGAGGCGCCTGAGGCGGTCGCCTCGCTGCCTCACCTTTCGGCCCTGAATCTGTTATCATATTTGGCAAGGATAAAAGTATTATATTCGAATAGTGGCGTTAGCGATAGTGAATTTCCCTTAAAAAAATGGAACTGCGCGTACATAGACACGCTGTTTGCCCTTATCAACTTTTTTAAAACTTGATAGCATTTTATTAAACTTTATAACATTTTATTAAACTTCATAAAACCTTGACTACTGATATCAATGGAATATTTGATTGTACTCGAACCTTATAACTCTTCATGTCTAATCAATGAAAACATTTAGGTCCTATCAGTTTGATGTCCATAAATGGACAGGGAATCCTTTTAAGTGGTCAGTATCACGTGCATTCCTTGCCCAGCTCGGCTGAACAAGCCCGCGTAGTAATATTACAGGGTTAAATCATTTCGCCTCTTTTAAAAAAAGAAGTATTCTACTTCCTCTTCCGATAACGTTATTTTATGGTTTCACGTGACCTCCCTTTCCTAACTCGAGCTTTTTAAAAAGCTCCTCTTTTTGCTTTTAGCAGTTTGAGCGGTCCGGTTCAATTGGGGCGGTGAGTGTGGGGGAGGAGAATGGAGTGGGAGGTACTGAGAGAGAGAGCGAGCGTGTGTGAAAGGTATGGTTGACTGTTGGGCCAGTCCTATAGTGAGCTGACCACAAATTAGGTGCCGTGAGTGAAGCTCAGTATCGCGGTTTCGCTCTATCCGCCGTCCCGCCGCCTCTTACCCTCCCCTTTCCCTCCTCCCCCAATTCGCCCACCCAACTCTCATGTCTCATTCTATCGCATTGCACTTTCGCATAGGCGGTGTATCACGCGAAACCGTTAGCTCGCCGGAGAACGCAGAACTGGCGAGACTTGTTACGATTTAATTTCTGTCGCCTTTCAGGCCTTTCCCCGACGGCTTTTATCGGGCGCATTGCATTCCCGCGTCAGTATTATATTGATTGGGAACTATAGATAATTTGTTGGCAAATAACAAGTACATTTTCCGTCTTTATAACGATAGAAATACGGTGGGGCACTTTTTTTAGTAATCATACGGATTTTAGCGTAGTATGTCATAGATACAGTCGTTTACATCACAGTATCCAATTTGTTGTTGTCTTTAGTTAGCTAGTTTTGTTATGAAACATTTCACCTAAATGCGCTAGGGTTTGATGTAACAATAAGCGATCGTTGAATGTACTTTAAATTTAGAGAACTTATTTTTAGTTGAAATTACTCAAAATATTCGTTCAGATTTTCTTAGGTTGTATGCATTAATGCCATAGCAGTCATATTGTGTGGTCGCCACGAAAAAGTGCTTTTTCTTAAGCAAGCTTGGTTTAATATAAAATAGAAAGGGTTATAAAATTCTCTCCCGTTTTCTACCAATATTAATGCATCTATATATCGTTTAACCTTATATGAGTGAGATACGTGGACGCTAAGAAAGATTTGACAAAAATTTATCTTTCGAAATGTGGTTATGATTTAGAATAAAGAAAGTTGGTTGAACTGAGAAGAACAGTCTAGGTTAATTATTATATTGTAAATAAAGATAGAAGAGGTAAATGGATCATATTCTTTTGGCAAACGAACCGTTGAAGAATGATAACTAGACGTAGAAAATAATATATTAGCCGTCATTTCGTGGTAATCCAAATTTCACTCTATGAAGTGAAATTTGTTGCGAAGTTATTTGTCTCGTTTCCATTTCTGAAATGGAGAAATTTCATCAAGTTCAGCCTAAAGTGATTAGTTTGATCTAGGGTAGTTTAGAGGAAGGGGATCATTTTGATAGGATGAAGTTAGGAGACTTGAATGGAGCATTTTGGATAAACCGAGAAACTTCCTATAGTTAGAGAAGTAAAGAATTTTTCTGTATATTCTGCGGAGAGTACAGCAATCGGGAGAGAAGGAAAACATCGAAAGAGCGCTCTTTATATTTCTCTCTCTCTCTTTGACGGCGTTCGGAGTGGGTTGCTTCATCATCGAGCAGCCAGGTCTCGTCTGCAATATCCAGTCATCCATCCCCTTCACTCCTATCTCGTTCTATGTCAGGAATTTGCTCCGAAACCTCTCTCCCCCTCCCTTCTGTCTACCTCTCTCTCTTCTCCCATCTACTTTTTTTATAACCCCTCAGTCTGTTCCCGCTCGCGCACGCACATTTCCTGCGGTCGGCGCCTTTCTCGTGTATAGCGATGCGATCCGCCATTTTGCGGTCACGTGGGTGCGGTGAAGGAATGGGATACGTTGCAGATGAGGCTTTCGGCTCTTTTTTTCCCTTCCGTATTTTTTATCCCCCCTCCCCCACGATTGTGTGCGTGCGTGTATGTGATAGAGAAGGAGAAGGATTGAATGCGGCTTAGGATAAACAAGTGGAAGAAGAGAGGGATGGTATTTAAGGAAGGTGAAGGATATAAAGAGATCGACACCGAGGTTTTTATTAGCCTTTTTTTATATTTTACGTCCCGAGCGGCCTGTCTGCAGCTTGCCTTCCTTTTCTTCCCACATCCTCGACACCACCTACGGGCGAAGCAGCAAACGTATGTTATAGCGCAGCCCGCGTCTTTTTTTATTATTAGTCGCCTTTCTTTAATCGCAGTCGTTTGGTCGTTTACGATCAGCTTTTATTTTTACAGTCTGCTCGGGTTATATTTAAAATGCTGGGTTAGTGTTCGATGAATGGCTGTTTATTGTTGAGGTTAATTGTCATTGGCACATTTGGGCGGTTCGAGTTACTCGGTTTGACTGATTAAACAGATAGTAAATGAATGTTTCTGTGAGTACGATATATTACCCTCAGAGAAATGGCCCTTCTATGTTTAAGCCGTTTTTAACAAGTTAAATCGTTAAAATAGCAGCCAAGTACTCAGTGCAATATTATTAATTGATTTACATTTTCACAGTGTTGGATATTTTATAAGGTTTGTTTATATCGTGGCGCTGGTTTATCGCGGATCTACCTTGTTAAAGAGTTAGATAGTGTGTTTAGTTTCCAATACTAAAGTCCGCTGTTCGATCCTGACGTATTTTTTATTCATGACGGGTTTATTATGGTTGACCTTGAGTGCTACCTACGCGGGAAGTAATTGCCTTTACTAGCAAGTAATTAAACGTAGTAGGAATATTCGTGTATCTACATATGCTATCGATTGATTTTTTCCAGTTTTTTATTGTGATTTCGTTTCGCACCATTACATCCATCATCTTGTTCGCGTATCCGATTTTATAAGCAGCGAACGCATTACCTGGCGTCACTTCCATAGTCCTCAAACGACCTCTCCTTCCTCTCCATTAGCACCGGTTCGGGAGAGTAGGAGGGAGGGTTTTAAATAAACAATAAACAATTTATTTCGGGCCGTTACAGAGTCGTTAAAAAAAAGCCGCGAGTGGCGTGCCTGGCCGCGACGATAAAAATATCCCGCTTCAGCGTTTTTTTTTTACATCGTAGGTGGCGTTCGGATCGGGGAGAGGCGTTGACAATCGAAGGAAGCAATGCCGGTAATTCGATATCTCGTCGAAATGCGGGATCAGGACGCTGTAGGTGTTTAGAGGAAGAGCGTTTCGCGTCACTTCACCTCACCCTATCATCTCGGTTTGACTCTTTCCTATTTCTCTCTCTCTCTCTCTCCCCACCTCTCCGTGTGTTTTACTAGGGAGATCTAGCCTGTTCTTACCTGTTTTCTTCACTAATATAAATCTTTTTAATTTGTATTTTATAATGTTCATTGTGTTTTATCTACTGTTTATTATTACCGTTTTTATTATACATATCAGTGATGAAGGGTTAAACGTATGAGTACCTTATGGTCTAAGTCAGTGTTTCTCAACCTTTTTCATGAAGTAACCTTTTTTTAAAGTTGAAATACCCCAGGAAATTTTCACAGGTACAGGTGACCCCCGCTTAACGCGGAGGATGCGTTCCTGACAACTCCGCGTTAGCGAAAGTCCGCGTTCGACGGCGGTACTATAACCCTTGAGCGCCCAAAGGGAAATAATTTTACAATGGCATTTTTGGATCCACATTCAATGTAAAATCACATTATCACCGAATTTTGTCATTTATTAGAGAAACAATAAAATTACACAATAAACAATATGACAAAAAGCGCAATTTATAATTAAAGCACATAATCTAAAAATATTTCCTGGGAAACGTATGGGGATCTATAGACCTCGGTATTAAAAAAAGAGTTTATGTTCGACTGCTTGGCTTTTTATCCGCCTAGTACGCAAAATTTGTCGGTAACATTCAAGTAGTTCGTCGCCGTCTCGCTCCAATTAAATTTGAATTACAGTTGACGAATGAAAGTGGATGGGCAAGAGATTTTTGCACTTGCCTAATTTTAAAAAACCCATGTTAATAATAAGTTCATTGAATTATTTCTTCTTTATCCCCAATCATTTTTATCGCAGGGACTTGAAGTTGAAATTAACGCATTCTATCACCATGGTCATAATAATGCACGGAAATCCTAATCATCGTTAAATCTCCATTAAGCTGCCCACAAAACAATTTTGCCCTACTCAGAATTTTTTATACATAATTGTTTTGTTTTTATAAACAAGAGTAGAATTAATTATATTATTTCTTTATTAGGTAAAACTTCCGTCGTCGTGTTGGCGTACCCCTGAAATTCTCTCACTTACCCTCGAGGGTACGCGTACCCCACGTTGAGAAACACCGTTCTAAATTTCACCCAAATAAAGACGATTATCTATCTAGCTCCATCCTCTTCTCTGCATCTATGCCCCATAAAGGAGGAAACTACGTCTAAGGCCCCTCACTGCCCACCTTGAATCCCCGCTCTTTAGGCCCTACCTACGCTTCGTCCCCCCGCCATATATGCCTCCCCAATACCCACGTCGTCTTAGCCGCCCACGACCGCCTCCCCCTCCTTTTCTATCCCCCTACTTTCCCTCCTCCCACTCCTCGCCTCCCGCTGGCCCTGGTTGTCACGCCACACATCTGCTCGCCCGTGACAAATCAACAGATTCGCAGCCAATGCCTTCCTCCCCACCCTCCCTCCAATGGCAACATGCGAGTCAACTCAAGTCCGCTATCGCGATAGTGTCACGAGAACCAGCTAGTCGCGCTGGGAAACGCGTCGCATTCAATTACGGCCGCTTCCAAAGCTCCTCCCCTGGCGGACGTTTCGGAGGAGTCGATCCTTTTTTGTTGGTCCGCGATCGGACGGATCTCATTATGCCGTTGGTTCGGGGCGTAATTGGCTCTAGGGGAAGATTTTAGGACTTCCCGCGCTGTGAACCTGTTTATATTTATTATGGACTCTTTATCAAATGATGCGGTAGCGAATAAATTTTAATATCTTTTTTTAGGGTAGTAGTAGGGTAGACTCTCTTGCAGCACTTTCACACTAGAAGATTTTATATGTACATTTACTTCACATTCTTTGGCCTTTTTAACGTTTTATAGGTAATATTTATAATTTTCTCGAATTATTTTACGGTTATTAATGGGATATTGGGACTCTGTAATGAAATATTTTGCTTCATTATGGGATTGAGGCTCTTTTAGAGATTTATAAATTATTATATTTAGAAATACAATGTTAATACTTCGCCTATCAAGCCTGATGGACAGCAGCACTATCAGGTAATAGACCATTCGTCTTCTGATGAAAGCGAAAAGTACCGTTGTGCTTGAATAAATTGGACCCGTCTCCGTCAACGAGTCACAAAAAGTCAATTATTGGCATTGAACGAGATTAGACGGTCGTGCTAACTACGATAAGAAAAACATCCAGAAGACCGAATTATCTCTGGATTAGTAATGATTTCCGATTTTATGCCCAAGTTAACACGTAATGGGGAAATAGAGGAGTTTTTTTACTAGCCATTTGTTATTCGATAAATCGCACTGATATTATCATTAGGAAGACGTTTGTCTCTTAAAGCAATGGACTTAAGTGCGTTATTCTTCGAGATTGAAGCTTAGGGCGCAATTGATTCTCTCCATTATCGCGTCGAATAAAAAACTTCTTCCGTAATCTCATAGTCAATTTGCGTGGGAGGTTGCATCGGTGGCGTAAAGATTTATTACGTACTCGGAGAGGAAGTCGCAAAAAAGAATCGCACGAAGGGTTGCGCTGGATGGAAAGTTCTCTTTTGTTTCCGTCGTGGCGCCTTGGAAAAATACCCTCCCCATTTTCCATATAACTCTTCCTTCCGTCGGTGCGCAAGCGCGCGCACACGCACGAACGCAGACCGTGCCAACCACTCACCCGTCTGCTTCTCATACATTCTGCAAGTGTGGAGGTGAGACTGTACACAGACTGGAAACTCCCCCACGCCCCATAGCACACCTCATAAGCCTCCCACTCAAGGGGAAACCCCTTCTCCCCTCTTCCTTCCTCCCTTTCTCACCTCCTTCTCCCTCCTCCTCCTCCTTCTCCCTCCTCCTCCTCCTTCTCCCTCCTCCTCCTCCTTCTCCCTCCTCCTCCCTCCTCCTTCTCCTCCTCCCTCCTCCTCCTCCTCCTCCTCCTCCTCCCTCCTCCTCCTCCTCCCTCCTCCTCCTTCTCCCTCCTCCTCCTTCTCCCTCTTCTCCCTTCCCTCCAACCCCTCTCCCGGACCATTGTATGTTAAGTCGAGACTTGGCTCCTATCACGCAAGGTTCTCCCCCCCTCATACACACCCTCCAAGAAAGGTTACGTGGGTGGCATGGTTCTCTGGCCATGTGGAGAGGTTGGGAGAGGGGGAGGAAGGGGTTCACATGGAGAAATAGGCATGGGTTGTAAATGCTGCGGTGCCAGAATGGGGGAGGAGGTTTTTTTATTTTTATCTTTTTTTTGAAGTGGTGTCAGTCGGGCGATAAAGGCAGGAAGTGTTAAAGGATAGAAATGGCTTTGTGCGGTTCGTGGCTTTTTTTAAAAGTCGTTTGTTTTTTCTTTCTTTCCTTCCTTCTCGACCGAATGTTGGGTTTGGGAGTGAGGAGGGCGTGTGGTGTTGGTGTTTTGGGCACCGACCGTCCTAGTCACGTGCCTCTAACGTCACACGACTGTTTGGACGTCACGGAAAAGTGATTTTTTTAAAGGGATCGTTCGGATAGTAGGGTAGGCGCATTGCGGATCCAACGCTAACTTAAGACTTTTTATCCCTAGAATTAGTGCTATTCGAAGTTTTTCTTTCGCCACGCAGAGGAAGGAAAACACCCGATTTCTTCATCTCCCACCTCCACCTATAAAAAGAATATCTTCCGGCTCCAGTTCTCATCATTGCCTTCACTCTGATACTTCTCATAGTTAATAACAAATAAAATATCAACATTAAATTTTCAATATTTTTATCTATCCTAGTCCTACAGTCCAATAGGGTCAATATTTTCATCGTGTACGCTAAAAAAATTTAATAATTTATCAGGTCTCTTGCTCAAGCATTGTAAATAAGGTTTTCTCCGTTTATGAATGTTTTGCTCAAAACCACATTTGAGTAAAGCAAAGCATTAGATTATCAACATTCGAGTAAAACAAAGTATGAAATTATCTTAGAAAGGCATTTTTCTGGCAACGGTATTTAACCTAGATTATCTATTGAATTCATAGTAGTATATGGCGAGCAATGCCGTAACTAGAGTATGGAAAAGGTGGTATTTGCCATAGGCGCCGCCTGCAAAAGTCACCAAATGTTCCCTCAACACATGCCAAAAGTTTATTATGTCCCTGATGGTGAGCTCCGTGAATTAATTTCTTGAACATCATTTTTCTCGACTTTTGTTTTGCCTTTTCAGCGAGAGATATTTTCAATGTATCTCACTTCATTTGTTTTCGTTTGCTTATTGCGAGCTAAAGGAGGCACTGCGGGTAGGTTAGCGACCATATCTTGTCAGTAGTGCGGTCTCGGTTAATTTTTTATCGCGAAAGTATAGGGAGTCGCCACGTAAAGAAGGAAAAAGAAACTTTTTCCCTTCCTGTTGTTTATTTTCCATGGAATGTTCGTCGGTGATTAAGTTTTCTTATGGCCCTCAAAGCGGATTCGAAGACGTGGAGTTCCTATGCGCCCGTGCTTCCGCGGAAACCGCGAGTCATTTTTTTATTTAAAAAAGCGAAATAATCGCTCACACGCTCTTGATATAGTTTGTTGTTTACGGTGAACCGCTTAATGAGGTATGGGGGAATTTCTTTATCGAGAATTGCGACTTCGTTCTATGTTTTGCGAAACGTAACGGTTACGGTTTTTCTCTGCATTTACGAGCGCGAACTACTCAAAATATCGTCGAATTTCTAAAAATAGAAGTTTCGGTTTTCCTAACCGACTAGTTTTTTTACATTCCTTGTATTTTTACCCACTGGTGTTAATTGGCGTCGTTGGTGTAGACCACAATGTACATAAAGTTGTGAAAAAATCGCTTGAAGCGAAATAAAAACACTACAGGTATCCATAGATTCTACATGGCTGTTTAATAGATATTTGAATTATGTAGATTGTATGGTGTAATGAATCCCCCTGCCGTACGCCGTTAGCGGCTTGCAAAGCAATGATGTAATTTTAGTTCAAATTTTTATTTAAGGTTAAGGTTGGAGTTCTCGAAGCTCGACTCTCTTAGCTAAATTTATGCAATTTATTCGATCTACTCTCGCGTCTATTTTTCCTTGTAATCCTGCAATGTTTTTGCTTAGAACAAATATTTCTCTATCAGTTGGTTTGACTTTCAGCTTAGAGCCCTCTATTTATCGTAAAATTACGCGCGCACTCTGAAGAGACGCGAGTATGAAACTGGTGCCGCGGCTGATTTTTTGAGGTGCCACGAAAAAGAAATTTCGCCAAGTAAACAAATCAACGGTATGGAAATGCTGAAAGGTCATTCGGGCAATAATTTTCCCCGTATAAATTGTGGTGTAGTGCCAACAATTGGATGATGGCTAAAAAGGTTGTGACAACCGCATGCATAACAAATATATCCGTGTTTCAATTTAGGGTTCCGCAAAATTAGTTTATCGATGAAGGATGGGGGCGCCTGCAAAAAGTACGGAAACCGCCGGAATAGAGAGATGCGAAAAAAAGGGCCGCCACTCAAAAGCAAAAAATGCCGGCGATGGTCACTCAGCATTTTATAAGTAATATTTTTACGATGCCTTTTACCGTTAACTACCCAGGAGGCGGCTGTTAAGTGAAAGACAAACACGGCTTTTGTTTGTCAATCTCCATCGAAACGTGTATGTGTAAACAGGGTGCTGCTGCGTGTGAGAATGGGTGATGTCATATCTGCCCCTCCCGTCCTGCTGTGTCGGCGAGGGAAGTCTCGATGGGTATCTCATCCTCTCCAATGATAAATGCACATAACATAACCTCGAGTTTCCGTATCTTCGGCTAAAAAAAGGGATGGTGAGGCGACTTCTGCGTTGATTTCGAGTCGTTTCAGATGTTATTTGACCGTGTTTCCACTCCTTTCCCTTCTTCCCTCTGCTTACTGTTTGCCGATGGCATAGATAAGGGAAATCGAAAAGAATGTTACCGATGTCGCTGTTTATATATACAGGTTTACCACTTCCAAAAAGTTGGTCTCTCGTTATTCTTCTTCTTATTTTGTCTCCCCTTAAGATTGAAATGGTGACGTACTGTGAAACCTGGATATATCGAACGTTTAACACTCGAATTTTCGATGGGTCGAAGAGGATAGTTTTTTCCGTTCGTATTAACACGCAAAAAGAAGTTTAATAATTAGAAGTTTTATACTTTTTCTGTCTTACCTGAGATTCGATGTAGACGTTTATCAGTACTTGCGTAATCTTTTCAACATGTATTAACTAAAGGCAATCATTGGTAGTTATAAAGCTGGATGTTGTGCAGTCCAAAGGTTCATTTAGTGAAGGAACTGCAAAAAATGGAAACCTAACGTTTTTCTTCAAATTTTATTCCAGAACGCACATTTATTCTTAGGATTTCGATTTTTTTGTTTCAAGCCCCATGCGGGGAATGGTTTGCGGTGCGTAACGTAATTTCAGCGTATCTCGAGTCTAAATTCTTCGACAATGGACCTGAAAATAGATATCATTTCTTCTTGATATCAAGACGATCCAATTCGCCCCAAAAAGTAAGCTCGAGTTGTTGTCGAAGGTGCATTGTTGCCATCTAGTGTTGGCCCGCTTTATATTTTGTTTGTTTAGGTGATCGACGAATTTTCGTTTGCTCATGTGAATTTTTTTCCTCACTCTGTTGAACCTTGAGAATTATTGGGGTCAGAGTGAGATGCGATAATGGAGCCGGGCTTTTATTTGCCCATTGCTCTCTTTGTCGCGCTGGTTAAAGCGAGTCAGATGGGTTGGTTTCCTTGACTACGGTGTGTTTGTGGAACACTTTGTTTTCATCCTTCGAAAAAGGATGACGCAGGTGTCAAAGATTAAGTTTGTTCTTGCGACAAAAGACAGTAAAAGAGGCGCACATCCCCGATGAATTTTCTGCTACTTTTTTCACCTTTTTTACTACGATACAATAGGAATTTTGTTGCCGAAACTCGTAGATCTCCGTATTATGTAGATATAGGTGCCACAGAGCTCGAAAAAGCGATTCCTGTGATTATGCCTTCGTGGATTTCGTTGCATTACTCTACCGCCGAAACGCTACGTCAGATTTTATTTTCATCCTCCAATGATGAATGTTTATGTCGTATTTGTTTACGAAAGTGCCATAGTTAATCGGTCGATCCTCGGGTGAATGATCAATCAATCGCTCTTATGTATAAAAGATTTTTGTTTACAAATAATACCGTCCTTGTAATTATATCTTTTTGTCTTGTGCCTTTTTGACCGCCCTTCAAAGAGTTTTTCACATATTTAACTCATGTGCACACACACAAACAGGGTGCCCCAAATGAATGTACTGACAACAAAGTTGAATAATTTATTATTTGGAATAACGACAAAATCCAACAGAAAATAACCTCTAAAAGATTTGTGCAAATACAATGCATAATAAATATACCGCTTTTGTATTAATTTCACAATTTTTACTTTCTCCATATACGCAGTATAGGGGAGAGTATTGTTTTCATGAAAAAAATCGACTTCGAGATTTCAACAAAAATACACGTTTTGAGGTCCCCTGAACACGTTTTGACCATTTTCTTGATGTCTGCGCGTATGTGATACTTTTGTTGTGGGTACTCAATAACTAGTAATCAAGTCAACGCGAAATTTTATATTTAACATTTTTATAAAAGTCGGAAGAAGTGGTTAGTTTTTGGTAAAAATCGGTCAACCGGAAGTGTCGTGTTGACTCTTGTCACATCCGTTATTTTGAAATATTTGCTTTAATATTTGATAAATGTAAAAATGTATTGGAATAAAAGTTGTAGGAAATTTAATTTACAGATATGGAGAAAGTCATGTGGCCACATGAGATTTTTTCTTCTATTCAGGAGTCTGTTTTATTACAAAACAGGTATACTTCTGTGATTAGAAGATAATCAAAGGCAACGCTAGAATTGACAACAGTAGTTTTTTACTATTATTAATTGGAAATGCACAATATTTCAGCTTAATTGTGGGTTAAGTAGGCTTTTGTGGACTTAATTGGGAACCTAACCGCTATTTATAAAATTTTGCCAATGTGAAATTGTATATCAAGTTCCGAACAAAAGAGGTAGGAATGAATTTTTGGAACGCAATCCGTTCGTAACTCGGGGATCTCTTGTACAGGGCGAGCCAAAAGTCACGAAACCCGTTCAAAAATTTGAGTTTTCTTACAGAAGAACACAAAGTATCTACTTGCGTTTACGCGCATGGCCACACTGGCATATCGGCCTGATATTTGTGCTGTATCCGCGACCTTGAGGTGTCTTGTTGGCCAGCAAGTCTAGTCGGGACATTTGAAGCCTTAACATGAGTTTTTCATGAGCAGAGCGGGTGTTTATCGTTGAACATTATTTCATGTCAAAGTCGTAGGCGGAATTCCAGCTGTCATTTTGGGGTTCGTTTCCAGATTCGCGCTTTCCGAATATGCCGCCTTGTAGATCGTTTTCGTCAAACAGGCAGCGTGTGGGACAAGAAGCGATCCGCACGGCCATCACTTCTCAACAATGAAACATTGAACGAAGTTAGCCTTCGTTTAACACAGTCACCTAGAAATCAATCAGAATACTATCTCAGCAGACTGGATTGACCTATGGAACTGGGCGTGACTGTTGCACAAAAAGTTACAGTATGGGTTGCGTGACTTTTGGTTCACCATGTATATACATATGCGGTAGTTTTTAACGCTTTTTTCTGATAAAATCGTTTATGTATTCCGTTCATCTGTCCGTATGTCTCTCTGTCCGCGTGCAAAATATTTCAAAAATGACGTAAGTTACAAACACCAAAATTCCAAAATAGATAGTTCTATATTAGAGCTGTGTACGGTAAAAAATTTGGTGGGTCCAGGAACCTTATTTGGAGAGTAAATAGAAGGTAAAAAGATTAATGGCTAATATCTCGAAAAGTATTCCTTCTAACAAGATGATTTTTGATGTGTGAAATTTATGGTTGGAATGTTTTTGATGGATATGACGTTATTTTTGCTGCAGATTGGAATAAGCATCTTGAAACTGAAGGGCACGAGTTGGAAGAATTCCTTAAAGCCAACTACTGATCTCAATACCACAATTGATGCAATTGTCGGAAAAAACCATTCCTACGATGTACAAAGTTTCATTAATGAATCTTTGTCTAGCTATCATAACCTAATCTTACGGTTAAGAAATCGTAGATAAATGAATTTAAAAAAAGCAAAGAATGTCTTTTATGAAACTGTTGTAAAAAACGTCTTATGATGTTTGCCCTGTAATTCTTTCCTCTTGTTTTTTATGATATGTATTCGAAAAAATTCTGAACTGTTTTTAGTTCGGCTTTTTCATTAAAATTTTTTGTCATATCCAAGTCGATTTCCCCAAATGGGGTTTGTAAACGTAATTTTAACCATGTTCATCAAGCTCGAACTGATTCGGGGCTTAAAATGCACCGTTTTTATCTTACTTTATTTTGTGGGTCGTTAATTTTTCTTCTAATTGTACTAATTGAAACTATCTCTCTTGTTTCAGGTAAGTTCACTGAATTATTTTGTCACGGTTTGGTTATGCTCTTGCCGAAATAGACTTCCGTCTTGGCCAGTTTTCCAACAGTGAGCAAAAAACTGACGCAAAGGGTGTTTGCAGCGAAGCAAGGTATTTATTGTTGGGCGTTAAAAATATTCTTCCAAGAATTTGTATTCGGTGTGACGTTTGTTGTTCTATCCTTTCGTGCATAGTGTTGCCCGTTGATTATTTGTATTATTTTTTGTGGGTTATTCTGCCTTCCGACTTGAATAACGCTATTCCGTTGATTTTCTAGTTAGTTTGTCTTTTGTTTCAGTCTGATATTTTGCTCTCATTTCACGTCTCGGAGGTGTTTGTGTTTAAATTTGCACATGTAATTTACGTATCCTGCCCGCGGGATTCAATGATTGGTACCGGATGTCATGCATGCATCAAGACCAATTGCACAAAATATTTGGCTTAAAAGCTGTCATTGGAAATTTTTTTATTCGAGAGAGATGTGTGATTTCATTCATTATTTCCGGTTATTTGTTTTATAAGATTTTTCACTCGAAGCTTAACGAATGCTTCTCATGTTAATCCATTCATTCATCTTTCACTATCGTTTTCCTCTTATAATCGTTGTCATTTAGTAATCTTGCTCTATTTCTCGAATTTATCACATCATGTCGAGATAGTATGGCTTGCGTTCATTAACTTCTCGATAAAAACATTCCCAATGGAAATCTGTCGAATTAATGTTTTTCTGGTTGCCAAAAAATTCTTCCATGTGATCACTCTGTCTGTGATCAGTCAGGTTTTTTGTTTGAACAGATTGTTGGAAAATTCTTTTTGAATTATATCTTACCAATCTATGAATTTCCCACCGACTGGGTTTTGAATAACGACGTGCGCGTTTAAGATGCTAATCGGACAACTTCGGTCACAAACGACCGATTTATTTCCACTTGGTAGTTGAACCTCGATAGTGTGATTTCGTAGTCTTTTGTTTTGTAGGAGTTTATTCGATAATTCGTCGAATTGCGCTTTCTTTTCGGGCGGAGAGAGATGAGCATTCCGCATTCAAATTATTCTTTTCCGTTTCTCACGCGATCCGTCCGTATTACTTCTGGAAAATTATATTTCTCAACGAGTGCTTCCTCCTACGGTCTGTGGGAACATTCTCGAAAGCGACTCGAGGGATAAAAATTAAAAAAAAAAAAAGTGGCGTGTAGGTTGAGAAAGAAGCTAAACGCTACCAATGTTACGCGTTGCTGGCCATCCGAGACCGAAAAAACCCTTCTCCGGAACACCGCTCCCCCGCCCACCTCTACGACCAACTTCCTCCTCGCTATCTTTCATAAAACACTCCTTCCCAAACGCTTTTAAGAATCGAGATTCGGTTCTCCTTCCGCGGCTCGAGCAAATATTTCCGCAATTAGCCACCAGGCGGATCTCCGCGTCTAGTCATCGCGATCATCTTGTTTTTTTTTCCCCCTTGCCGCTTCACCTTTCGCCTGCTGTTTTTCATTTTTACTCTCTCTCTCTCTTTCGCTGGTTCAAAGAGACGCCGCCAGGAGTTGCGGCGTGTTTTAATAAAAGCCCGCGTACGTCTTCTTCGAGGTACTACTATGTGCCACCTGCTTTACCTCTCATCCTCATCTTCTCCACTCCCACTCGGTCGTTGCGACGTTGCCTTTTTTCTCTCGGCTGCCATTTCTCGCGTTATTTTTTTTATCTCGACGTCTGCAGGGGAAGGATCGACCCGGATAGTAGAAGGGGTCGTGTGCAATGGAGTAAGGTGAAAGGAGGTTCGGTCTTTCTCTCTTTTTCTCCTCCGCCCTCCCCCCCCTCGCGAGTCGATGACCTGTTAAGGTTGAGGTAACGGGAGGGGTCCGGTGCATCACCGTCTGTGAAGTGTGGCAACGCTGGGTTCGAACCGTTTTAGCAACGGCCTATTTTTTATTCTCACAGTTCCGTGCGCGAATTTTTTTCTTGGTTGGTGGCATTGGATTCGTGTATATTTTTTTGTATCGTTTGCGGCTTTTGCTCGTTCAGGGATTGAACACGGAGTTGATGGGAGTTGCGCTTGCGTGAAAAATTATCCGCTAATAGATGGCGTGCGAACGATATCCCGAAATCGGCTCGTTTCGAGACGGTTTCTGAATTTATAGGGTTAGATCGCGCGCTACGGAGCGGAGAAAAATAAAAAGTAATGTTCTCTTCGGTTTTGCCGTTTTAGTAATTGGTTATTCCTTCATCTGTGAAGATGGTTTGCGTTGTGATAATTATTACCTTATTATTTTAGTAATTTATTTAACTAAGCGTCTGGGTCTCGGTATATTTGTAGGTTTTCGATATCCATTTCATTTTTGTTTTTGTCATCGATTAATTTAGCTTGAATTTTCAACGAACTTGGAATTTCTCACTACATATTTGATTGTGAGTTGAACTCATTTTCTAGTGAATTTCAAATTAAATTCATTAACTGTATGGGAATCGTACAGGATACTTCAATATAGAGGGGGAGATGTTATTCCTTCGGTAAAAAGTTTCGTTGATGTCGTTCGGAGATTTAGACCAACTGATGGTTAGTACATTTGGTGACATCCTATCTTGAAATAAAAAAGTATAATCCACCAAGCCTTTTTGTGCAGGGGTCGGCAACCTATGGCTAGGGATACGATATCGAAACGAAAGTATCGATACCGTAATCATATGATGTATCGAATGAAAAGTATCGATACCACAAAAGTATCGGTCCGAAAGTACCGATGTCACTAGAAAATCGAAAGAAAATAATCGAGTACAAAAGTACTTGGTATCGAAAGAAAATTAACCGATGTGAGTAAAGTATCGATACTTTTTTCTTATCTAAGGATACGAAATCGACACGAAAGTATCGATACCTTACTCATATGTTATGTCGAATGAAAAGTATCGATACCACAAAAGTATCGGACCGAAAGTACCGATGTCACTAGAAAATCGAAAGAAAAGAATCGAGTACAAAAGTACTTGGTATCGAAAGGAAATTACCGATATTAGTCAAGTATCGATACTTTTTTCGTATCCCTACCTATGGCACCCGAAGTTATATTACATGGCACAATATTTCAGAGAAGAATAACAAAAAAATTACATGATGAAAATGATTTTACTTTGCTTTCAATTATTTCGTACTGGAACGACAAAGAATTATATTGTTAAGGTTCACAGAACGTGAATATTGATAATCCAACAGAAATTATTCGAATGGTACTCTTGAGAATCATTATGTAAGTGCCTTACACCCCTTGACATTATTTGACTTTATTGTTTTGGAAAATAACTTTGAATTAAGATACCTATGCCTAGGAAAACAAAGCTAGGTTGTCACCCGCAGGCGATATTCAAATGTTTCTTCGGGGGTTTTGCATGCAAAATGAAGACGGGTGTGCACAAAATCGATCACCACCGGCGGAAGACGGGAGCGTTGGAGGTCGTTCGACACGCGAAGGCATAAAAAATTATATAAACGATGAATGTTCTTTCATTTTCAGCGAAACGGTTCCTCGCTCTATTATAGGCAAGGCGGGCGCTCGTGCCGCAGGCTAGCCTTTTGAAAGGATCCGACGGCGCCTCGATTTGATGATGATGATGAATAGGACTTGGGATGGGAAAGGAAGTGGTGAGGGAGTAGGAGGGGGAGGGGGAAGAGGGTGGGACGGAAAGGAGTTTATTCGAACCATCAATTCCCTCTTCCTTCTCTTTTGTTTTTCTACTTGCCCCACGCAATTGCTCGCATCCTTTTTATGCCCATCTCTCCCTCCCTCCCCCTCTCTCACTCCCTCCCTCCCTCCCCTCTCTCACTCTCCAACTCTCCCCTCTCTCTCCAACTCTCCCCTCTCTCTCCAACTCTCCCTCTCTCTCCAACTCTCCCCTCCTCTCCCCTCTCTCTCCCTAGCTGTCCCCTCTCCACCTCTCTCCCTCCCTTCCCCCTCTCTCTCTCCCTCCCTTCCCCCCCCTCTCTCTCTCTCCCTCCCTCCCTTCCCCCTCTCTCTCTCTCTCCCTCCCTTCCCCCTCTCTCTCTCCCTCCC
>CM054115.1:144043216-144158059 GCA_028673005.1 Tanypteryx hageni
TTGACGAGTAAAGGGGAGAACAAGAAGCTGGGCGGGCGCGCTGGTCGCAATTCTTTTGTTCTTTCCCTGTCGTCGCCGTGGAAACGGGCGGCCGCCGAAAAAAATTCTTTCGTAAATCTTGTCTTTTGTCTTTTCTTGTTTTGTTTTCTTCGTACCCTCGCTCATTCCTCCTTTCCTTTTGTCGTTCCGATCGTTTTTTTGTTTACTTTTTATTTCGCCCTCCTGAGGGGAAGTTCTTTGCTCCCCGCCCCTGTTTCCGCGGTCTTAGAGTTTCTGATTTGATAGCTTTTTCATTATTGTTTTATTTCGGGTGAGCTATATTTTCTTTCGGGGTTCCTCCAAGTTTTCTCTCGTCGTTCAGGATAAATTTTTCCTGTCCTTCGTTTTTTATAAGAGAATTGAAAGCAGTATATTTCCCTAACGCTGCATATTATTCGATTAAATAACAAGTAGAGTCTCATTCGCGAACATGGATAAAATTTCCGCTTTTTCTTCTGTCAATAAATTCAGTAATATTTTGTATTTTACTTCGCTATGAAGATTTCTCTCATTAACGTAATTGGCCAACTGAGGAGAATATAGAATTTGTTAAACTCTTATAAACATAAATTAATCCTATTTTATTTTTCATGTGGTTATACCGCTACATATTCGGTCGTTGTGAGAATGTTCGCTTAACATTTCAGATTTCCATCTTTTATATCTTGGAGATAATATTTTTTTAATGGATTCCTATCCGACCGTGTATATTTTTCAAATCCTAAATCTAAATAAAACGAATGGCACCAGTACATAAATCTGTCGTCAATTCTCTATCTTTAACGGTTTCGTCACAATTTCAATTTAAGCATGTGCACAGACAGACTCCAAAGTAAAACTATTAGCGCTTTTTTTTAACGCTTTAAAAAATAATTACGCTAAGTCGATCAATAGTATAACAATATCGTCCTATCCTCCGCAAAGTTCATTCACTGTTAGTTCTCTATTTCTCTTCCGGAAACCATATATTCGAATTTATTTCCTTGCGCTATCTTTTTATATTTTAAAACTTTCCGTCAATCGCATGCAACATGATCTGAAGAAAACCCCGATCCGGTTAAAACTTCCATCTACGAAATCGAATCATAACGATTTTATCTTTTATTTTCTAAATAACTACTATTACCTATCATTATTCATCATTCTTCAACGTATGGGTGTCTTTGTATCGCATCTCTTTGCCCATCTCTGTACTATCTAGAAATATTCTCATGGAAGTATCTCGTTAGCAGTACCATATAGCAAAAAATGCGAAGTTTTTCATAGCATGTATATGTAGACACACACACACACACACACACACCTATACATATTTGGTTCCGAATCATGGGGATTAGGAAGAGGTGAAACAGATTTACACGCTCGCTGAAGCGCGCAGTCCGTTTTTTTCCCCGCAAGCGGAGCAGGCGCGTCTTGAGCCGTCTAGAGGGGAGGGGGAGAATAAGAGGCTTTTTTGTAGCCTTTGTGAGTTTTTTAATCTCGCTCTCTTTTCAAAGTCGATTGGTGCCCCTTTTTCCTCTGGTCGTTTGCCGCTTTTCAAGTCGCCACGGTCCGATGGATTTTCTCCTCCGGAGGAGTGGAGTGGAAAGGGGAAGAGTTATGTTGAGAGAAAGAGAGTTGTGTGGAGAGAGGGAGGTGGTGATGTATAGGAATTCTTCGGAGCTGTAGGGATGCTCCTGGATGATATCGTCCATAGCCGTTCTAATAAATAACAGACATGCCTCGCTTAACGCGGTTCGCGCGTTACTAAATATTTCTCTAGGAAAATCACGAGGGAAGAAGCTCTTTTTATTTAGATGTTTGTATTGTAAAAAATATTTTTTTTCTGAACCTAAGGCTTTGTGCCATGATATTAAGCAGTATTTATACTCTAGGAAAGTTAAAAATAATTATATGTTAGATAAAATTAAACCAATAAAACATCAGTCTTGGACAGGGCATTTTTTAATGCTCACGTACCTACAAGTATATTTTATATAGTTAATGAAATGATTAACCCTTATATTGAATAGATAGCTAACTCATGTTTATAAAGTTATAACTCACAGTGTGTTTTCCATTTTATAACGTTAATCTTAGGCGTAGCATCACAATTTTTTATTCCGTGGTGAAGCATGACAGATCGAATAAGAAGAAAAATTATCTTTATCACTTTCGTATGCCTCTAAATACTGGACGTACCCCGGATGAAAAACCTTAGTCTGGGAAGAATAATAAGAGCTAATATTTCCTGCATGTAATATTAAATCGGAGTCATTTATTTTCTCTTGAAGCTCGAATATGATATTTTTTAATCATTGCTAAAACAAATCGGGAATAATAAAGGTATACCTATATTGTGTTATATGATTGAGGCATATCTGTATCGGTTTATTGGGAACCTCAGAAAGACGGGCGTGCTATGGGAAGGAGTTCGAGTGAGGTTGGAGCATGTGAAGGTGGGGGAAGACTTATGGGAGTGAGGTAAAAGGAGAAGAACGAAGCTGAGAGAAAATTTAAATTCGGTTGCCACGGCGACGACTGGGAGGATCCGTGGAGATATTGGAAGTAAGGCGAATGGAGAAAATAAGTTTTGTTTGCGTAAAAAGGTTGGAAGGCTGTGGAAAGAAATATT
This sequence comes from Tanypteryx hageni, assembly GCA_028673005.1. Classification (NCBI taxonomy): domain Eukaryota; kingdom Metazoa; phylum Arthropoda; class Insecta; order Odonata; family Petaluridae; genus Tanypteryx; species Tanypteryx hageni. The sequence continues at coordinate 144,045,870 of CM054115.1, forward strand.
CCAAATATGAAGGGGAGTCATTAAAAAAAGAAACGGTCTCCATTTGGCAACGAATCGAATTGTTAATTATGGTTTCACTTCCTTCGGTTTCGTCACATTTTTTTCGTAGAAAAGGGAGGTGGAAATACCTACTATTCTTTGCGTCTCCCGACCGTTGCGACGTGGCCGGCATCCTTAAAGCTCTAACTGCCGAGACGGTCGAGCCTAATTAATCGCGTTGGAAAGCCTTTTTAAAGAAGTATTCGCAAACTGGTTATTCAGGCGCGGAAATCGATTTTTTTTGTTTTGACCTTATAAAAATGGAGCGAGGAGTAAATTTGTTTTATTTTTCAAGTGCACCAATAAGTTTCCCGAGTGACCAACTAAAGTGACGTGCGTGGAAATGTGTGAAAACAGGAATGTAGCATCGTAAAAGAGACTTTTTAGGAGAGATTGAGTGAGGGGGAGAGGGGAGGAGAGGAGAAGCCATTAGCGATGGGTGGATGGGTGGGTGAAATCGCGCTGGAAGGGTTATGAGGGGGAGATGAAGGGTGAGAGGGGAGGGGGAGGTATGAGTGGGAATCGGGAAGTTAGTGAGGGTAGGGATGCGGGCTATTTGGCACCCACCCAAGCGGTTAAAGGAAGCAGACGGAAGCGGGATTCGAGGGGAAAGGGAGAACGGAGAGAGAGGAAGATGGAGTCCTGGAATGGGTTTGGGGGAAGGGGGAGCGTGGAGGGAAAGGAGAGAGGGGGGGGGGGGTGGATTTTGGGAACTTTAAAAGGAATCTCTCTGCCGTAATTCGAAATCGTAGGAAAGCTTAGTAGGACGATCGTATAAGGAGTTTGTGGTGGGAATCAAATGAGGCCGCCTTCAAGGTTGCATAAATAAATTACTCGCCGTTTACGGTCGTGGTAATTGAGAATTCAATGATCAAAAGTCTATTAGCGAGATATCTTTGGTGGAATAGATGCGTAACCTGTCCGGATAGCAAGGCGAAGAGAGGCGGCATTTGTTGGTATTGGCTGAATTTTATTATTTCGATCGTTGATGCTTATGTTTTGCACGATGAAGTTGTAATTTTTTCCTAAATATCAGTCTTGGCTGAGAGGTCCGTAATGTGTTTCCGTGCAGAGGCATAGGGTTGCAGTTCCGACTCCTTCCATGAACACAGGCATAAATAATCGTCTTCGTTAATGTTATTAAAGCAATCGAAAAGATGTTGTGAAGGAATGTATGAACTTAAAGAAACAAATTCAACTTTTCGTACTATCTATCTCAGTCAACTTTTTTGTCGAATTTGCCGTCTTCTTCCCAATATTGAAATTTTTGGTTCGAATTTAGCCGAGAGTATGTCCGATTATGTTAAACAATTCCTTATAGCAATGAACTCATTTTAAATCGAATTGAATCCTGCCTGTGAGGTTATTAATTAGCATGCGAGGATGAAATGCTATGAAAAACATCAAAATCTCTCCGAAAGAAATAATTCGCTATACAGTCATCTACTGAGGATTTCGTCCCCTGCTGATAACGCTGATAAGTCCCTGATATGCGTGGAAGTTATTAGCGCACCGAATAAGCCTTAGGTTATCGCAAAGCATGTCTGCATATTTCAGCGTTCGTCTCTTTGGAGGGAGAGGAGCCTAGGAAACTAGGTAAGTACTGTTGGGACGTGACGTTCCCGATCGTTGCTTCGGAACATTTTCGGACTCCTTTCGGAGTTGCCTCACCGCTAGCTCGCTCATTATCATAAGGTCGTCGCCCTTAACTTGGCTCAAGGCCGGGATAAAAAGGAGCACGTAAGTTGAACAAGATATAAAAAAACGTCGTAAATACATGCGCTTAACCCGGAGTGAGCTTGTGTGATTGTTAGGGTTGTTTAAGGAAGAAATCAATGGTATAAAAAGGTATATAAATGGATGGAAGTGTTACATAGTCGAAGTGGAACCTGACAGCTTTTATTTATTTATTTAATAAGTTCAAGAACAGCACTCAGGCCTATTACATTGAACATTACAACCAATAAATAATAAATGCATATAAAAATATATAAAAACAGTCAAATAAAACAATGAGTTCAATGGAAAACATCAGTATGAGGATCTTGCATCAGAGTTTGGTTATATAAGTTTGGGAGGCGAAAAATTAAGGAGCGTTTTGTGGTTGAGAGCCAAGGAGTGCGGCAGTGAAATAAATCATGTAATCTGGTACTTCTAGAGGGAATACGGAGGGGGTAACTGGAGAGAAGTTCGGGAGTTCTATATTTTCCATTTACAATGTTACGGAAAAACTTAAGGTCAATTGCCTGTCTACGATCGGTCAAAGGTAGTAAACCAAGAGTGTGGAGAATGTGGGAAGAGGACGCATTACGAAGAGAAGGAACTCGCTGGCGGATAATGTGATGGAAGAAATTTAGGGGCAGTGCTTCGCAACCATATAAATTTCACGGCACACTTTCCAGTTCACTCAAACTTCGAACAACTTTATCATCCTGTGGCCAACAAAAATGAAAGATGAAGAAATTTATGGCTAAAGTGTAAATTTAAAATCATTTAAATATTTAGTCCGGATAAAGCCATGATTCGATGATAAAAATCGCAAACTCTCCAGTTACTTGGTTTCGGTTTCAATTAACTGAAACAGCGTAACAAACCCTACCATAAAGTACCGCTCTTAAGGGAGAAATCTTTTCTGTGGTCTTAGCTAGGGAATAGTAAAACCGGGTATTTTTCGTTCCTCTGTAATACCGAAGTACTATGTAGCGGGACAAGAGTGTGCCGCGGCACACCTGTGGCGAAACCCTGCCCTGATGCACAGTCTAGGGATCGGTTCTTGGTCAAGCTAGACCTCTGTGTAATCAATTTCTGTTTTATTCTCTGACGGGGAAGTGGGTCGTTAAAAAAACGACCGTTACAGTGCTCCTACTTACTAATATTGTAAAACTTCTGTTGCAGAATTAAAATCGTCTTATTCAATTCTGAAAAGAATTATCGAGTTCACCTCATGATAGGATTCAAATTGAACAAAAGTTTCTCCTTTAGTCCATAAATAGGTTTGGGAAACAAGATGCGCATTGCAGCTACAAAGCAGCCGTAATCAGTGGCGTTTCTGCGATCGTAGGTCGTAAAAATAACATTTTCTTTCTATTTTTTTCTAGAATACACTGCCATTGAATCACCGCTGATGACGGCTGATTTGTAGCCATAATGGCATCTGGCTTTCCTAACCTCTTTCATGGCTATCGGAGAAATGTAGTGTTTTTCACCTCCGCCTTATTGTACGTTGTTTTATTCGCGTAGCTGTCGTATTTGTCATAGAATCGAGATAAACTCCTCAGTCCGCTCCACGGCAATCATCACGTACACATAAATGATTATTTTCTTTGGAAGAGTTGACTTGTCATGCTCTTATGGAGAAGTTAATCATTCGGACGTCCATACTCGCAATGGCAATTCAAAACAAAAATATTTGTTTACATAGGAAGCGCCTGAGAACGATCGTTTCGCAACAGTGAGAAAGGTCGGAGGAAAAGGGGAGGCACTAAAGGGTTATTACGGGTGGGAAAATTTAGTTTGCGAGCTGTCCGTGCTAACGGATGGGAGAGTGGGTGTGTTTCTCTCTCCCCCCCCCCCTACTCCCCTCAGGAAAGGGCGGGATGAGGTGGGCGCGCTTCTCTCCACCTCTTCTTACCTTTCAACCCCTTTTCTCTCCTTCCTGGAAGCTCTTTCTCACTCTCACTCCTCCCGTTCTCCTGGCACTCTCTCTCTCTATACTCTTCATATTCTGACCTCGCTTGTTTCTCTCTTTCCCTCGCCCTTCATCTCTTTCCAACTTCTCTCTCTCCCTCTTCTATCCCTCTCTCATTTTCTTCTCTCTTGTCTCTCTAGCCTTCCTGCACCTTCCTCTCACGCACGGACATGCTGGGATATGTAAATGAGCGGAAATGTATATCAAAGGGGTGCTTGCTACCCCCCCTTTTTATTCCTCCCTCTCTCTCTCTCCATGCACTCTGCAAACCACCTCCGCCGTCTCGTTCCGCCACCTCCTCCTCATATCTCCCCCCCCTCTCTCCCTCCTCGTAGGTTTTCACACTCAGAAAAGCTCTACTTGTCTCACGCGCTTTTCTGGTTTAACTCATTGTGTGCTCGGAGAGAGTTTCCGTCCATGCGGAGAATAAGGGGCGCGGAAACTCTGCTTCGGTACGCTCCTCATAAAGGGATTGTTAGGGAGAGAGAGAGATAAAAAAAGAGAGGATTTCTTCCCCTTCCTCTCCTCATTGCTTTCGTGTTCCCTTTCGAAAACGTTAAAACGGATTCGCTCCCCGCGCTAATGCGATTATGATATAAAGTCATGGAGTAGGACGTCACTGCGTAGAGTTATCGTGCTACCCCCCCCGCCCTCCCCCCACACCTCCCTCTTCTCGTCCATTTATCTGTTCCTTCCTAATAGAAAAAGGAAATGGAGGGATTAAAATCTTCGTTGTTGTGTTTGGATATAAAGTTCCGGTTGGGTTGATAGGGCGTGAGTAATTACGCTACGTGAGGTTTTTGTGTTGTGGATATTTTTGGTTGGTGATAGTCGGTTTATCTTTGGGGTCACACAAGGTATCATTCTAGGGCCGCGTAGTATCATAATGACTCTAGTTTCGAGGGGGTCTTATTTGAAATTTTCAGCGTGGAAGTAGACCTCAAAAACCTTTTATTTTTCTTTTATCTTTCATGCATTCTATATTTAGGAAGCTCGAGGACGAATGCTTCGAAAATTATTCGATTATAATAGTAACGATCGTTGATATATTTGCCGTGATTGTCTCATAAATTGCGTTTAGAGATGATTTGTTTTCCTGTTGTGATTTAAGATTTCGAAAATAATAGTGCTGAATTCTATGAAATCCAATTTAAATAGTTGACACGCAAAACCTTTTCTTACGAATCGTATATAATCATCTGCCTCTTGCGAAATAATTGCGTGGGTAGTCCCTAAGTTATTATGGTCATTACGCTTCTCTCCACACAATGAGATGTTTTAAAATAATTTTCATTGTCGTGAACTCTTCCTTCCCTTCTTCGCGTGAATTGGGGTGAAAGAACTCTGGCGCGATCAACGCACCGTTTGCCGGAAGATCCCTTCGCGCCTCTTTCCACTCATTCTTATTAGGCTATCTTTTGATTCATTCTGTTAACCTCCTTCCTTGCTCATATTCCCTGAACGATTCCATGTTGTTTAGAATTCTTCCTTTTTCGTTTATTTTGGTGGGAAATAGACCCACCTTGCCGCTCTGTCGTGGGCGACGCTTGTTTGGATTTCACTATGATCATTCTTAGATCTTGTCACAGTCGTTTTGTCGATGCCGAGCTGGGTTATATGGATGGTATTATATGTATCTAGATCTAGAAAATCGTCGCATTTGTTTGTCATTTTCTTGTTTATTGTTATTAATACCCATTGCATTATCTTCATAATAATGCAAGGTTTGATTTTGTGATGGTTTTCGCTAATTAATCATTTAAATTGACGAATATTGTTAGTTTATAATTATTTATAGTTATTAGAGATTCAACCATTAAGTGCGACAATGTAGTTAAGCGATACTAATACGCCCGGTTGTTATTTACTAGATATTTACGCTAGACAGTAAATGGTTTTAGGTGTATAAGTGTCATTTTAGAGATTTTTTCGCACGTAATAGATGTTCACCCTCGTGATAATTATACTACCGACCATTGAGCTTTCAGATGTTTAATTCCGCCCTGATATATTTCTTGTGTGCATTTTTTCCTTTCCTTCTTCACATTTCTCTTTTTTGAATGCCTCCTCCTGTCTCTTTTTCTTTCAGAACATGAACGTGGAGGGTTGGGATGACATTAGGAATGGAGAATACTAAAGAGGGGAGGAAATAAAAATGGAGAGAGAATTAATATGGAGGAGGATGAGAGTTGAGGGAGGAAGAAGGCAGAGTTATTAATCCACGGTTTCTTCCTTTTTGCTCTCTCTCCACCCATTTTTTCCTTCCTTACGCCCACCCTGAGGCAGGTTTTCTCCCCTCCGTCTCTCTTTTCCCCTAATTTTTTTCTGGAGCTGGGGTGGTAGTAATTAGTGGGAGATGGAAATGAGAGCTTGGGAGGAGTAGGGGAAGGTGGAACAGAGGGAGAGGAGAGAGAAAATAGAAAATTGTGGAAAAAAAGATGGGGTTTGTTAGCATTTTCACTCTAGTAGGATTTGCGGGTTTCCTTCATAACGAAATAGATTTTGTTTTTGAATTGGTTTTCTCTCGGCATCATTATCGGTATGTTGTGGGATATTTTATGACTTGAATCTCGTTTTTATTTGAAAAACATGTCAATGTTGGTATTTTGTCTCTCGGACCATATAAATCTATCCTTTTTGTTCTTGTTTGTTTGTTCCACATGTTTATGATACGAATAGGTCTTGAATAATAATCAGTGGCCATTTATTTGAATTTTATAAATAGTTCATATAGTTTCAGCTTGTGGAGCTGGTTGCTCGAGTTTCAAAACTTCAAACTTTGGGGATGCAAAAACAGTTTTAAAATATGCTTCTATTATGCTAAAATTCCTTATTTTTCAGACGAAATATTATCCTTTGATAATGTTTCGTTGTATTCAGGGACGTAACTTGGGGGTGCATGCCCACGCAGTGCCTGGGTGCCCCAATACTTGATGGGGCCCCGAAAAATGCTTAAAAGGCATGCTAAATTGAATGAACAAGACATTATTGTATTCCTAATTTGATTTCACGAGGAAAATTTATCTCAATCCATTCCGAAAAATGATAATGTACAAAATCATATCATTCGATAACACGTTTCGTTCCACTACACGACCGAAATTATTTGATGCTCTAGGCAACATTATCGACGAAACGCTTTTTACATAAAAGTAGCTCCATTAGTGATCAATCTCGTTTGCGAATCGATCAAAACTGTTCCGTAAACTTGGCTAAATATTTTCTTTCGGATCACTATTACATCATTTGTAGGAGATGGCGTATTCCTATACCGTCTTAACGAACGTCCAAAGCTTAAGGGTATGGAAAATCGGCGACCGAAAGCTGAAACAATGATAGTGAAGGAGGATCGGTTGCCAAGAATGGATCGAAAAGATCGCCGCTTTTTCTCTGTAAATGAGCGGCAAACGGGGACGACTTTCGGCAGAGGCCGAATTAGGATAAGCCGGTATGGAGGAGGGAGAGATAATGGAGAGAGGGAGATTCCAAGAGGCTAGAGAATTGAGATTATAATTTTTTTTGCGATTTTTTTAACGAGAGACCGACTCCCTGATGGCTTCGCGTTGAAAGGTGTGTGGGATGGTCCGGAATACTTAAAAATAGAATGGGGGATGAGAGGAAGTAAGGAGATGGGGTGGTTTTTATAAAGGAAAGGAAAATGGGATTATAAGAATGGACGTCGAGGGTTTTTTTTTATTTTATTTTTGTTACTGGCTCGTGTTGACGGTTGGGTTAATGGGGAAGGGGGTTTCTTCGAAAGGTGGGAGTTGTTGGGTATTCTCGGTACTTTTTGTATGGGATTAAAAGAGTGGGAGTGGTGTTTCAGAGCGGTGAGGAAGGAGATGGATGCGAGATAAGTAAGAATCGCGTGGAGGGAATGATAAGTATTTAACAGCGGCGATTGCGTCTGGAAACAGATGACGATCTTATTTTCAACGCGCTGAAAACACGCGGAGGTGAAAGTGTGGGATGGCGAGGAGTTGGATGGAGAGAGGGAATGAGAGAGAGGGAGGGGCGATGCGTAAATTGGCGCATTGTATTGTGATTTTATGTCCTTTAATAACGAGCCATTTGCGGTTTTAATTCGTAAATTCTGTTTCTTTAATGGGATTAATAACGGTTGCCGCACTGTGTGCGAACGCGATGTGGTTTTCGGAAGTGTGAGCTTTTATTGTTCTCTGTTATCGAACCGTTCACGGAGCGTTTGGGCGAGGGAAAGTAGTGCTTTATTATTCACTCGAAATTTCTCGCCTCCACTCTTTGTGCGCATTCGAGGCAATCGTACAGAAGTAAGCCTAAGCAATGGAAGTGATTATTCTAGTGTTTAAACAGGTTTGGGTTTCGATCTCGTCACAGCTTAAGGTTTACTTTCTTTCGAGTTTTACGTTGAGGTTTACTTCGCCATAGGAAGTATTTAAAAAAAAATAAATGAACTAGGCCAGTGTGCGTGATTTACCAAACAAAATAATTGATTTGAAGGTAGGTTTTAAGTTGGTGACTGGTAATAAATGGATCAATTAGGCTGCAATGGCGAGGTTATTACCTCTCTACCTCTTGTTTCTCTTGTAGTGCAGTATAGTGGAAAAACTCCCGATTAAAACTCTATAAAAATATAAAAAGGAAATCTTAAATTCCAAGATTTGGCAAGCGTCTCTTCAAGTCTTTCGCTGCTTTATTTCTCGTAAACGATCAAATCAACGGTGGAGGCCGAGATTTCGTGGAATCCCATTATCTTGAGGATATACAGCGTTGTTAATAAAAGAAACAAAATTATAACAACACAGTTCAATATGACTTTGCCTTATTCCACATACAATGCAAAACTTACGACAGGTTTCGGTGAATAATCACCATCACCAGGTAACAAGCAGGCTTTATATACCAATAGGAGAGAGGGAAAGAATAGGGGGGGGGGGGGGAGAAGGAATGAGCCCAAGTCATATTGAACTCTGTCATGTTATAATTTTGTTTTTAGTTTAACAATGCTGTATATTCTCAAGGTTCCCGTAAACCAGGGGTACACATAAATATAAAATTTGGCCCGCCGACACATTTTATGTGGCCCGGAAGGACTTAATTCAGCTGGTGCTTTCCTTTCCCGTAAAAATACAAGTAAAATTTGTTATGGATATTTATCGCATGTGTGGGCAAACATTCTCTCTTATGAAATTAAACTAAGCTGCATTACGTTTAGTAATGACAGATCAGAGTTTAAGAGACTTTCTAAGCAACTACCAGCATTACTTCGGATATAAGTGGAATGGCGAGAGAAAAACGGTGCAACATCTCCCACTGAATAAGTAAATTATGTTTGTTTGTCACCTCATTTTTGTCGCATAAAGTTTGCATGTAAAAGTTGTTACGATAATTACTGAATCTATATTAGTGTACTTAATTTTTTTATGCACAAAACCTTCATATCGTGGCCCGCATAGGTCCAATCAAAGCCGATTTTGGCCTGTCTCAACTTTTGTGTTGTGCACCTCTGCCGTAAACGTTTGAAGTAGTCCAGTCCTCAATATGAACGCGAGGTTTATGCGATTGATTATTTACATATATTATTTGAAAAGGGTTAAATAGACCGCCTAAACATCAAGGAACTAAAAATATCATTGGAGTAGTTTAAATCACACGCATATGAACGGCGAGAAGATCACTCTTCGAGTAAATATAAATCGGAGTTGTATAAGGGTGTATGTAGTATAATAACTTTAGTTTTAATAGTTTTATGACGTCGTCACCGTAGAAAAGTTGTTCGAAGGAACTTATTCTTCCGAGTCTTTTGCTCTTTCGCGTGGGGTGCGTTTGAAAAAAATTAACTTCTCGAAATGGCGTGGGTGGCGAAGAAGTGCTAGATGCTGTGATGCAGATAGGAGCGAAGGGGGGCGGAGTCCCCTATGCGTGGTTGAGAAATGGGAAGAGAAAGGATGAGGGCGGGGGAGGCCTGGAAATGAGAAAAAAGGGAGGCGGGGGTGGGAGAGTGAGAGAGATGTATGTCTTAAGGAGTGCAGCCATGCGTGGGATGGGCTTTTTGCATTCACGCCGCGTTTTAATGCGTCCATTTTTTTGCCCTCCGCTCCTCATTTTTTCTCTCTCCCACTCCGAACTCCTTCCCTTCGTCTTCCTCCTATCTCCACTCCTACCGTGCCTCCTCCGCTCTCCTTGTTCCTGCCCGCTCCCACACTTGTTTCTCTTCCTCTCTTCTCTTTGCCCTCTTTCGTCACATTTCCCTTTTTTGTTTCGTCCCTCGCTTCCCCCTCCTTCTCAAAACACGGGAAAAAAGTGTTTCTGTAGTAGAATGTCAGCGGGTAAAAATGTGTTCTCCCGCGAAATGTATTGTCGCACGATGCTTACCAGACGGAATGTCTGCGGATGTAATGTCGGCTGACAAAATGTGCTAGGGCGAAATGCCTTCTTGCTACCGGCTAATTCCACGACTTACCTACCGATGTTTTCTGGCAACTATAATTATATGTATTTTGAATGTGCGTTTTTTTATGTATCGATAACATAATTTTTTGTCGTTTATTTGGTCCATAATCGCTTAAATAATCGGAAAATATTGAATTCGTTTAGTTGTCTCTGATGTGTTTGAAAAAAATGTGTTTTCAAGTTAATGCGGCAGTTATGTAGGAGTTGATTACGCTTATGAATTTCTGGGATGGTACTTGAAGCAAGTCGGTGGTATAAGAAGTAATGTTTTGGTCTGTTAAAATCAAATTATTCCTTATATTTTAAGGAAAGACGGCAAATGTTCAAATCTGGATTTTCCGAGTAGAATGATAAAGGGAAAAATATTTAAGATTTAGCGAAAATTGGAGTTGAGGCGGTTCTCTTGATTGAGGTTCGAATTACTACTCGACTATGCCGAGATCAAGTATTTTTCAGATGTAGAACGTATCTCCTCGAAGATATATATACACCAAACGCGTTGAATATCTCATCAGCTCACATTTCTCCTCATTTAACATTTCTTCTAGCTTTCGAGACTTCAGCGTCAACTGTGAAAAATGCAGGTGACATTTGTTTTCCAACTTCTAACGCCTTCTAATCGTCACAAGCTCTAAAAAATACTCAAGGGATTGGAGAGTGCGACCTTCTCGTACGCGTCACGCCTCCTTCATTCCCTGGCTCCTCTCTCTCTTCGTCCACGCCCTCTCCCACCTGCGTTCCCACCTCCTCCACAGCCGACTCCATATCTCTCTAACTCATCACCCCCATCCACTTCCTCCTACTATACCTCCCTCTCACACTCCGTAGTCATTCACGGGGACGTAGACGCATCTAAAACCATATCCTCGCTCTCTCTCTAGTTCTCCTCCCCACCTGTTCTTGGCTCCTCAACACCCTCTCCTCTCCTTCGCCTCCGTGTACACCCACCTCCTTACAAGCCCTCTCGCTCTCTCTCCTCTTCACAACCCACTGGCTTGTCTCTTTACTCTTTCTCTTTCCACTTCCCACGTCGGATGACCTTTTCCCTTCCCTCTACCAACCTCCCACAAATCTCCCACCTCTCCCCCTTCTTCCATTACCTTCCCACCTTCTCCCTCCCCCCTACCACCCATCTCCTCCCTCCCCCCTACCACCCATCTCCACCCACACCCTTTTCTCCCCTCTTTCTCGACCGCCCTGCCCTCTAGCACGACATCTGCGAACCTTTATCCCGCCCACCAGTCTCAACCGTGAAAGTGGCTACTTGCTCTTTCCCTCCCCTCCCCCTTTCTTCCCCTCGACCCCTCCCCTTATCTCGCCAAACATACGCACGCGCACACACGCACGGCCGATGCGATCTTCAGTTTTTTTCCTCTTCTCTCTCTCTCCTCCTCATTCTTTCTCGTCGTCATTAGCTAACATCTTAAACTGCGCACGGGGGCTACCGTATGGGGGTGCGCTCTTTTCCAATGCTCGTGTTTTCGAACTTTTGTTTTTGTTATTTTTTATTTTATTCCTTCGCTCGCGAGCTGCCTTAGGAAAAGGTTTTTATTTTTGCATCTGGCGTGAGGGGAAGGTTGGGGCTTGTTTTATGGCCGCTCAGGCGTTGGTTTCTTTTTAAAATCGTGCCTTTTGAATGAATAATGGAACGGATTCCGAATCGCCGATGATATAGTTTAAGCGTTTTCGGACCAGAACCTGTTATTTTCTCCGCGTTCATTTTTTTTTCAAATGCCAGGTGAGATTAGGAAGAAAGCTTTAAAGGAGGAAAAAACATTCTGTATAAAAAACTTCAAGTTTATGACTCTAAATTGATTCGATATGGTATAAATTTTTCCCTATTCGAAACGGGAAGATCGTTCCCGGAGGCCGTTTTCCTTTCAGTAATGAAGCATTTTGAAGATTTTTGTCGTAAATATGAGATTCGGCGGAGAAAATTGCTGCATTTATCCGTGTAGTCGCGTCACTTTGCGAGAGGATTTTATCTCACTTCGGTGTTAGTCCTGAAGAGGGCGCGCGCGTAAGAATTATGACGTGAACCCTTAAACCGTTGAAGGTTTGCGATCTTCCTTTTTCGCGCTTTCTCCGAGCGAAGCGATTTTCTCTCGTTAATTGCCGAACTTATTCGCCGATTAGTGTTTCGCTAGAATTTATTTTCAATTAAAGCGTTAAAAGGGAGCGGCGAGAAGGTGGGGAGGGGGAGGAGAGGGAAGGACGGGCGACGTAATCACTCAGTAATCTCGAAACCAACTCGCAAATCAATCCATTAATCTCGTATCGATCCCTGCGATCTACTGCGCCACCCTCTGTCCCTATCTCTCCCATTTGGCCCCTCTTCGTCCTTTCCCTCCCTCCAGCTCTCTCCATCTCTCTCTCACACTCTCTCTCCATCTCTCTCTCACACTCCCTCTCTCTCTCACACTCTCTCTCCCTCGCTCTCACACACTCTCTCCCTCTCTCACCCCCTCCCTTTCCCTCCATCTCCCTCCCTCTTCCTCCATCTCCCTCCCTCCCTCTCTCCCCTTCCTCCCTCTCCCTCCCTCCCTCTCGCTCCCTCTCCCTCCCTCTCCCTCCCTCTCGCTCCCTCTCCCTCTCTCTTCCTCTCTCCCTCTCTCTTCCTCTCTCCCTCTCTCTTCCTCTCTCCCTCTCTCTTCCTCTCTCCCTCTCTCTTCCTCTCTCCCTCTCTCTCCCTCTCTCTTCCTCTCTCTTCCTCTCTCCCTCTCTCTCCCTCTCTCTCCCTCTCTTCCTCTCTCCCTATCTCTCCCTCTCTCTCCCTCTCTCTCCCTCTCTCTCCCTCTCTCTCTTTCTCTTTCTAGCTCTTGCTTTCTCCAGCTCTTCCTTTCTCCAGCTCTTCCTTTCTCCAGCTCTCTTCCTTTCTCCAGCTTTCTTCCTTTCTCCCGAATTCTCTCCAGCTAATTCTCTCCGGCTCTTTCTCGCCAGCTCTCTTTCTCTCCAGTTCTCTTTCTCTTAGCTCTTTCTCTCTCCAACTCTCTCTATCTCCAACTCTTTCTCTCTCCAGTTCTTTCTCCAGCTAATTCTCTTTCTCTCTCCAGCTCTATTTCTCTCTCCAGCTCTATTTCTCTCTCCAGCTCTATTTCTCTCTCCAGCTCTATTTCTCTCTCCAGCTCTATTTCTCTCCCCAGCTCTTTTTCTCTCCCCAGCTCTTTTTCTCTCTCTAGCTCTTTCTCTCTTTAGCTCTCGCTTCCTCTCTGCAGCTACAGATCTCCCTCACTCTCTTTCTCTATTACGTCCTCATATGCGTTTCTCTCTCTCTCTCTCTCTCCATTCCCTAACTACCTCTCTCTCTCTCTTCCACGCCTCGTAACCAAGCTTGACACTCGACCCGTGTTCATTGGCGGTAATTAACATATTGTCGGCGGGGCTGAGGCATCGATATAGGGTGGGTAGCTAAGGGGAGGTGGGAGGGGGTCGAGGGAGATGTTATCTACAGGAGTCCGATGCGGGAAGGTTGGACGATTAACACACACTCTCTCCCAGACTATCTATCTCACTCTCCCCTCTCTCTCCTTTCCCTGTTCGCCCACTCTCTTTCCATACTGCTTTATTACCTCACACCCTTTCACCCTTCCTAGAGTTTGATGATAACGATAGCAGAGTTTCTCTCTGCCCAATCCACGGGAGGCTGAAAACGTTTCATCAAGTCTTTCCGCGTTAAACGTTGTTAAAAGTGTCAGGTGTGCTTTGCTAAGAGATGGAGCGAATGTAAGTAGGACGTGTTTGCTCGTTAAAATAACGGCTTGGCAAGGTTAAGTTCTGAATTTTTAAGAGTTTCATGATGCGTATTTCTCCCCTGCAAATAGTTTTCTCTCATTATTTGGGTAATAACCACCCACCGTTACGTAATTTCCATGCGTTTCCAGTAATATCTTGTAGCGACCCAATCTTGTCTCGTGCGCGGTGTCTGTAATGGAAAATGTTTTTTAAAAGAACTATGATTGATAATTTGTACTCCTGGACGGGGAATTTAAATCTGATATTGGATTTTGGAAATTATTACCTTAGATTTAAGTGCCAATTGGATTGATTCTCACCGAATGTACTCATTGGTTTAGAGGTACCTTCGTCGTTTTCACAAGAGTAACATTCTCAGTGGATTCTTTTCTCTCTGACAAACGCACTTAGAAGCTATTATGGGTGTAACAACCCCCTCATTGTTTTATTCATGTCTAATTGCGGCACCACACATTAATTGAAACAATGTTTCAAGGAAAATCTTCATAAACGATTTACCACAAATGATCATGATTTCAGTTAACAGGATTTAAATTGGAGATTGGCCCAGGTTTTCTAAAGAGGCATTATTGATTAAATTTTATTTTACTAATCCGTTTTCGTTTGGTTCCGCTGTTTTAGCTGTTTGGGTCTGATGATTATTTGAGTGTGTGCGTGTGTATCTTCTCTCTCTCTCTCCCTCCCTCTCCCATTTCATCTTTTATCTGTCTCTCTCTCTCTTCTGTCGCCTTGGTATTTATAAGCATTTCCGCCTAGCGTTCACGGAGTCATCTTTCCCGTCCGCCTTTCCGCCCACGCACCTGTGCTTTAATGCTGTCTCTTCTAACCGTCACTTCTTACCCTTCTTCCCTACCTTCTCCCTCTTCCAACCCACCTCGCCTTCTTTTCCCTATTTACTCTCACTCTGTCTTCTCCATAATGGCGTACACTGTCGGTCATTTGTAACCGTCGCGCATGCGCGCTCGGAAAATGAAAACAGAGGCGCGACCGCGAAGAAATTGGATAGTTTTATAGGTTGCGTTTCTCTCCGGTTGGCAACAATACGCGACTTTTCCGTAGCGTTTTTATTCGCGAAAGAGGCGGCGACCGCCGCCGGTCTAGCGGTAGGAGAAATTTGCAATACCGATAGCGGCCGTGGTCGTTTTGGCGGAATATATCCGCATTTATTACGACTGTCAATCGACGCCTTTTAACGTGTTTCAGCGCGTCAGGAAAGCTTTCACTTTTTTTAACAGAGCAATTAGTCTTCAGTAGCATGTTATCTTTTCCGTACATACTGAAATGTCAGACCACTGGTTCTGTTTTTCGTCTTCGGGTAAATGTTGTCTGTTGTCTCGTAACGTCTCCGCGAGAGATTATAAAGTAAAACGAATTAAGCTCGGGCACGGAAAGTGTTTAATCGCAAACTCCATTAATTTTTATCGTTCATTTTTTGTTTTTAATCATTGATGTTTCTGTAGACGCAGTGTTGCCTGAGGACAATTCGTACACATGCGTTGAAGTTGCCCCCCACCCCCCTGAAATCTTATTTAAATAATTAAAATGCCGAATAAATTTTACGAAGTCATGTCGCAAGCGAGGCGGAAGGACTCGGTGTAAATAAGAAGACGGTATCGAATTTGTACTTATAAAAAAATTTGTACCTATTTAATTTTTTCTGGTGGGCAATACAGCCGCTCTGAAAGAGGGAGTTGGTTTATTTTTGGAGCAGTGTATTTCCAAGGCGATTCGTCGTGGAAAGCTTTATTTTTGCAGTAAAAACCTTTTTAAGGTACAAGATGGAGCGAGGAAGAGAGAACAAAAGAGGGAAAGTAAGAGAGAAAAGAGTGAGTGAGATTGGAGAGAGTGTATATCTACATCTCCTCTGCCTAAATGGTTATATGGCCATTTACACTTTATAATTTATTATCTATCTCCGTGGACACGGGACTCCGCCCTTCCTCGCAGAGGGAGAGAACGTGCTACTTGATACCTCTCTCTCTTCTTTTCTCTCTCTCCCACTCTTTTCCTCTCTCTTTCTCTCTCGTTGGAGAACTGCTGTCATCCATTCCCACCAAGGCACGCTATCCCTCATCCGCTACTCCATCTGCTTCAATGAATACTCCCACTCTGTTCCTTCCTCCCTCCCTTAAGATCTCGCCTGTCTCTCTCTCTCTTTCTCTCTCTCTCCCTCCCTCCCTCCTCCTCGCCAAACACCCACGCTACTCCGACTCGGAACACATCCATCAACACCCGCCCACCAGAACACCCGAAGGTGGTTATTTCTCTCCTTCCACCTCCATTAAAGACTCGCCCTCAACTCCTCCCTTTAACCTCCCTAGCCATACACATTCTCTCTTTCCCTTATCATCTCGGCCTCTTTCTCTCCCTCTTCCCTCCTCACCCTTCGCCTGCCATCATGTGCTGCCTTTTGAGCGAGTGTGTTTCCCTCAGACCTGTTTATATTTGTGTGCATGGCGTGAGATTTTATCGGACAATGCTTTTAACCACCTCTCCTACCTCTCTCTCTCTCTATCCCCTCTTTCTATCTCTCTCTCACACACTTCCTCCCCCTTTCCGCCTTCTATCGCTCCCTATATTCCGCTTTCTCTTTCTCACTCTCTCTCGCTCGCTCCTTTTCTCTCCCTTTTCTAGAGAGTGCAGGAGATGTCCCCTTGGCACGAGTTCTCCCTGAAAAAGAAACTTTTATCTTGAATAAATCCGAAAACCGAGATTAGCGAACAACACCCCTTTGGCCGGTCCTCATCTTTTCTTGTTCTCTCTCCTTTTTCGTTATTTCTTCGTGCCTTTCTTTTATTTCGCGTTTACTGTGACCTCATTTTCCCTAACCTCTTCCGAAGATCTCTTCCCTTCATTCTCTCACCCTTCATTCTCCATTCTCTATCCCTTCATTCTCTCTCCCATATTATTTCCTACCTTCCTCTCTCTCTCTCTCTCTCTCTCCCTCCCCCTCTCTCTCTCTCTCCCTCTCTCTCTCTCCCACCCTCCCTCCCTCTCTCTCTCTCCCACCCTCTCTCCCTCCCTCCCTCTCTCTCTCCCTCCCTCCCTCCCTCTCCCTCCCTCCCTCTCTTTCTCCCTCCCATCCTCCCCCCTCTCTTTCTCCCTCCCATCCTCCCCCCTCTCTCCCTCCCATCCTCCCCCCTCTCTCCCTCCCTCTCTCCCTCCCATCCTCCCCCCTCTCTCCCTCCCTCTCTCCCTCCCTCTCTGCCTCCCTCCCTCCCTGTCTCCCTCCCTCTCTCTCTCCCTCCCTCTCTCCCTCCCTCTCTCCCTCCCTCCCTCTCTCTCTCCCTCCCTCTCTCCCTCCCTCTCTCCCTCCCTCTCTCCCTCCCTCTCTCCCTCCCTCTCTCCCTCCCTCTCTCCCTCCCTCTCTCCCTCCCTCTCTCCCTCCCTCTCTCCCTCCCTCTCTCCCTCCCTCTCTCCCTCCCTCTCTCCCTCCCTCTCTCCCTCCCTCTCTCCCTCCCTCTCTCCCTCCCTCTCTCCCTCCCTCTCTCCCTCCCTCTCTCCCTCCCTCTCTCCCTCCCTCTCTCCCTCCCTCCCTCCCTCTCTCCTTCCCTCCCTCCCGCTCTCCCTCCCTCCCTCCCTCTCTCCCTCCCTCCCTCTCTCCCTCCCTCCCTCTCTCCCTCCCTCCCTCTCTCCCTCCCTACCTCTCTCCCTCCCTCCCTCCCTCACTTCCTCTCTCTCCCTCCCTCACTTCCTCTCTCTCCCTCCCTCACTTCCTCTCTCTCCCTCCCTCACTTCCTCTCTCTCCCTCCCTCACTTCCTCTCTCTCCCTCCCTCACTTCCTCTCTCTCCCTCCCTCACTTCCTCTCTCTCCCTCCCTCACTTCCTCTCTCTCCCTCCCTTCCTCTCTCCCCCTTCCTCCCTTTCTCTCCCTTCCCCTCTCTCTCCCTTCCCCTCTCTCTCTCCCCATTCCTCTCTCTTTCTCTCCCTTCCTCACTCTTTCTCTCCCTTCCTCACTCTCTCCCTTCCTCCCTCTCTCCCTTCCTCCCCCCCCTCTCTCTCTCCCTTCCTCCCCCTCTCTCTCTCTCCCTTCCTCCCCCTCTCTTCCTTCCTCCCCCTCTCTTCCTTCCTCCCCCTCTCTTCCTTCCTCCCTCTCTCTCTTCCTTCCTCCCTCTCTCTCTTCATTCCTCCCTCTCTCTCTTCCTTCCTCTCTCTCTCTTCCTTCCTCTCTCTCTCTCTTCCTTCCTCCCTCTCTCTCTTCCTCCCTTCCTCACTCTCCCTCTCTCTCTCTCCCTCCCTCCCTTTCCCCCTCTCTCCTTCCTCCCTCCTCTCTCTCCCTTCCTCTCTTTCCCCCCCTTCCTTCCTTCCTTCCTCGCTCTCCCTTCCTTCCTCGCTCTCCCTTCCTTCATCTCTCTCCCTTCCTTCATCTCTCTCCCTTCCTTCATCTCTCTCCCTTCCTTCATCTCTCTCCCTTCCTTCATCTCTCTCTCCCTTCCTTCCTTTCTCTCCCTTCCTCATCATTTCTTCCCCTTTCATCTTTTCTTCCTCTAAATTCTCTATTCCTTTCTCTTACTCCCTCTCTCCCTTTCATTCCACTCTTTATAACGTCTTATTTCCTCCTTTTTCCTCTTTCTTTCGCCCTACCTCCATTCTGAAACTCTTTATTTCCTTATGTTAATCTCTTTCGCCTTCTTCCTTCATTATCTTTTATCTCATTTTATTTTCCTTCTAATGTCCTCTTTTCCACCTCCCTCTCACTTTTTCATCCTTTCCCTGTCGCCCCTCCCTCCTTTTACCCTAATAAATCCTTTCTCTATTCCTCTCTCTTTCCGTGTTCGCACCCGTTTCGTCTTCGCCGCCGTTTACGGTCATTTACTCTCGCTTGCTCACAACCCACCGCGATGGATTGGACTCTTCCACGCTTCCGTGACGGCGTGACACCTCCCTCTTTCTCTCTCTCTCGCAGGATAAACCATTCGCCTCGTCTCGGACTGTTACCCGCGTGCATTGTTGAGCGCGTGTGCGTGTCTCTTTGTTGTCCAACTGTCGCCGTCGGGAGGCGACGCTTACCCCCCCCCCCCCCATTCCCCCTTCCACCGCCCTCTCGGCAGCACGGGGCCATTGTTGTGGGATTTACTCCGCTTTTCTCATGTCGCCGCGGCGGATTTTGGAGGGTTTATTTCCCTATCGAGTCTGGGACAACTGGAGATGGCGATTGTTAATGCTCGGTGTGGTAATTATTCGGCGTGAGATTTTTCACTGAATTGATGGTTCGCTTGTTGTAGAATTCTTGTTTCATCCATTTTAACGGAAGCGTTGCGCAAAAACTGCAGTGAATGATGACTGATGGAATACGAATGACCGAAAGGAATTCCCTCATAGTAAAGACAAGAAATACTTTCTAAATGTTGCAGTTGAAGTTAGTTAGTATTCACGTTAATTTCTCGGTAATACTATAGTACGAGACGTTCATCGTTTTAAAAAAATATTAATCCTTTATTCTTATTGTGGAAACCTTTTTTATTTTAAAATACTTGTTTAAGCTTTTGAGTTTTTCTCAAAACAATTTGGTATCATGACGTTTCTTTGCATATCTCGTTTATCATAACGTTATCGTTTGAATTATTGACATGTGAACGCTTGTTTAACGAGCTGGTTCCTCGAACTCATTTTTCAGTTTATTTTAACAGTATTGAGCAGCTGTTACCGATAGTTTATAATGGGCGTAATTACAGCAGCAACAACAAAGACTCATCACATACAACCATGCCCTCAGCAGCATTCGAACTCGCGACCCTGTCATTGGGAGTCAATAACACTAACCACCCATCTGCTAAGGCCAGAAATCTTGGAATATAAAAAATAATTGGGCGCAAGACCATGTAATGCTCGGGAGCAACTTTTCTGTCGTCGTTCCATCCAAATACAAGTCGTGTTTATTTTACAATCCGGAGTCCGAAAATCGCATTCCAGCGCGCATTTATCTCTAAACATCCTCGTCAGGCGTGTTTCACCTCCCCCCTCCCCTACTCCTTAGTCCTCCCCAAACCGCTTCGACATCGTAGGTATGTAATTGATTACAACTTCTTCGGAGACACGCGGAGGACCTCTATGCTTCGGCTGGATGCTGTTCGTTTGCCGCCGACCACGTTGTTGCGCGGGGGAGGGTGTTTGGAGCGAGTCGGTGGGTGCAAAGGGGAAGGGGAGTGAGGTGGGTGGCGTGGCGAAGACTTTCCCTTCTCTCGCCATAAGTCAAGCGGCGGCCACGCACTTCTTTTCCCTGACCTCTCTCTTTTAAGAGTTGATGGCGGCGACCGAGGCGGTTGTGACTACCCCTGGATTGCTTGGTCTGCGAAACGTCGGGTTCCACGTGTGTGTATGCTTGCGTGGGAGAGGGATGGGGATACCAACTGCCGCTCGTGATTGGAGAGATGTTATCGAAACGCATAAGTCCTCTGTTAAGGGCTAACCGCCCTCCGCTGCTATCTGCCCTATCTCAGCCGTGCCTATTTCCTCCCCCTCCTCCTCTCCCCCTCCTCCTCTCCCCCTCCTCCTCCCCCCCCTCCTCCTCCCCCCCCTCCTCCTCCCACTCCTCTCTCCATCCTTCTCCACCTCTTCTGTTCTCACATCTCTCAATCTCACTCGCTCCTACATTCTTCCTTCGCTCTCCGACGTTTTTCTCTCTAGCGTTTCCTTTCTCTCCATATTCCCCGCCTTATCATCTCTTTCGACCAGAACTTTCTGTTCCTTCTTTCGTCTAATTTGATTCTTTTCCCTTCTATTTCCTTTCTATTTTCTTCCTTACCGTTCTCATCCATTTCTCATTGTTTTTATGTTGTTCATTTCGTAATTTCTACTCGCTCGCTCTTGCGCTTAATTTTCCGTGTGAGGTTATATCGCGGAAGGCATATATCGTAATTAAAGTAACCTTCGCATAAAGTTGTGACTAAAAAATTAATTTAAATATGAACGCCTCATAGGTAAATAGTATTTATTATCATGTTTTAAATTACATTCTTTTTGCCTTGAAATGGCATTCCTTTATTATTTTAAGTTTATTGTCTTGTTGTCTTTATGTTTAGCTTTAATATTTACAATCCGGTTTTCCCTCATAGTTGTCCCTCACAATCGATCAAGTATTCTCAATACTACATCGTTTCCCCACATATCCCATTCAGGCCTAAACTATTAAGTTGAATTATAGGAATTATCAGGCTCATCTTATGGCTAGGATCAAACAGATGAATCATAATTATTCAAAGGCCGTTAAATGATTATGAAAACCAAATGCGCATTTCGGCTACAAGGCAGCCGTCACCAGTGGTAATTCACCAATAGTAGGTTCTAGAAACATAATTCCGGATTTGAAAGTTTCAGCTGTAAAGGAAGAAAGTATATTTGGGGAGTAGCGCTGTGGTGGAACCCGTTAACATCCCCACGCGCTTTTTTAAAGACTGCTCTTCTGCTCATTCTTCCTCCAAGAGGAAAAACAAAGGGGTTGCTATCAGATGAGAAAATGGCTCTGTGTGTTAGAGAGAGAGAGAGAGAGAGAGAGAGAGCGATGGAGAAGAAAGAGAAAAAAGGAGGGAGAGGTAGGTAAATAATCGTGAGTAGGACGGTGGATGTAGCGAGAAACGGACAGACAAAGAAAATGAGAGAAAGAAAGACTCCACGAAACGGACTTGAAGGAAGGGAGATTAATTGCTCTTCCTTTTCCGGTTTCTTTTTTCCCCTTTAGTGTATTACAGCTATTAATAAAGTTGATTGATGGAGAAAGAGAGGGGCTGTGGAAATGTCTTCAGCCTCTTCCTCCTCCTCTATCGTGCGCAAAATGCCATCGGCGGCATAATTCAGGAGGGAATCTCTCTTTTTTGCGCGCTGGAAAGAAGGCGCTTTGTTCCTGGAACGCCTTGCGCAAACTGATGTAATTACGCGTGGTGAATGGTGGTGGTAGGAGAAAAGATGGGATTCCGTTTGTCATCCGTGTGTTTTTGTGTTTATTACGATTCACTGTATTGAGAACTTAATAATTATCAGTATTTTATTTTTATGTATAGTGAAGGTCAGATTGGAGGATTTAGTTGACCAAATTATAGAAATAATCATAACAATGCTTTTTTTCATAAGCCACAGTTTTAAAGATAAAGGACGTGAGATGTTAATTTTCTGCCGAGGAAATTTCAATTTCTCTATAGGAAATCAAAGCCAGTGAGGATTGTCACGCTCTGCACCTTCTGCCATACGCCTATCTGGAGAATTGAAGACTACATTTTTGTTGTAATATTGAGAAACTTTGTTTCTCCGATAGCAGTAAGAAGGTTGGCAAAACCAGGTGCGATTTAAGCTTCAAATCAGCCATAATCAGGGGTGATTCACCGATATATTCTGAAAATGTTCGAAATTTTCTTTATTTTTCAATACTGATATCGGTGAATCATCACTGATGACGACTGTTTTGTGACCGAAATGCGCATTTGATGTTCCCAACCATTTTTATAGCTATTGGAGAAATGTAGTTTTTCATTTGTTTTCAACGATATAATTCTTCATTGAGTTGCCGGATTGGTCTAAAGTTTAATTTCGTAGGCGTAAAGCTCGATAATAATGTAAACATTAAGAAACGTAAAAACGTTTCGCACATGATACGGATGGGGAGACTCATGTCCGAAATATTTATGTAAATAGAAAAAGTTTCTCTCATATATAATAGCAAAATACTAATTCCTAAGTATCTAAGTACGTAATATTAAGGCTACTGTTTACCGTTTCCCGTTGGAACAAAGTGACAAAAGATAATCGCCGCTTATTTTCCCGTCGCCAGTTAACGACCTTTGGACAAATGCCGTTCCGATATAGACCGCTATACGGACTCCCGAAGAACGTGCATTGTTGTCGCACGAGGAATGAAGGGGTACAGAAAAGGCAATCTCTCTCTCTCAGTTGTATGTGAATGTATGTGTGCGCGCGCCCGAATGTGCTTTGCAAATCGACTCTTGAGAGATAGAGATGGAGAGGAAGGGGAGTGGGGAGGAGGAAGAGGGGAGAGGTGGGAGTGGAGAGGGATGGGAGAGGAGGGCGCGTGACGTGGCCGCGGAGCACTCGAAATAAAAAGAAAGACTTTAACGATCGGCCTATTATAAGATTGTGGTTGAGTCGAGAGGGGAAGAGAAGGGGGGAAGGTGGTTGGAGGACGTTAAAAAAAACACAGCATGGGGAGGGGGACTATGGGATAGGGAGGTGGAGAGGATGCGAGGGAAGAGGAGAAGGGGTTAGGGAGGAGGAACGGCTTCGTCCATAAGGACGCGCCGAAGAAGTTGGCAATTTGTAAAGCACTCACGTTGCTTCCATCTACGCCGTGGGTTTTTTTCCCTCTCGTCTCTTTCTCTTTCGAGGGGAGGAGGAAGAGAGAAAAGGGGGAGAGAGGCTAGAAGCCAAACCCCTTCCACTCCCATTGCTTCCTATTGCATTCCATTGAACTTAGCTTTCTCTTCCCACTTCTCTCTTAACATTCTCTCTCCTCGGGGACTTCCCTCCTCTTAAATTCCGCTCCTCCTTACACCTCCACTCCTTCCCTTTGCCTCCCAATTTTCCTCTTTCTCTCCCTCTCTCTTTCTGTTTCCTCAATCTGCATCTGAATGGGTTTCTCTTCATAACGAGATTTTTCTGCCGCGAAGGTTTTTGGGCGGGCTGTTATCAGCAGGGGCTTGGGAATTTTTTTTCCGCTTCTATAATAGGATAGGTTTTTGGGAGGTGTCCTAATTCTCCTAACCTCCGAGTTCCTATTTTTCCTTCCATCCCACTGGGGGAGGAGAAATTATCCATCCCTTCTTGCTATTAGTATGGGCTCCGTCGTCCAACGAAGAATTTAAGATATTTTTTGCTCTTAATCCGCCGCTAGTCCTTAATTCTTCTAAATGCTTATTCGCCTCAGTAGAAATAATCTACGCGGGATGCGGTGAACGTAATTGCTTTTGATTTCTCACGGGACTTTTTCTTTTGTGGCATCGCCAAGATTTTTGCAAAGCGTGATAAATGGCTATATCGGAATGCCGATTGTTTGTCCCCAAGTTGGTATCGGGTGTTACGACAGTATCAAATAGACGGCGTTACTTTTCGGAAGACTGCAGAATGTTGTTTCGTTTGGTAAAAGCTCGATAAATAGGCGCCCGTACAATATTTTTCCGAATGAAAAACCACCTATGCTGTTCTATCGAGTTTACTCCAAGAATAAATAAATATAACCATCAATGTCTTTCCAAGACCATTAAAGTTGCTTATGAATACTAGCAAAACTAAGAAAGTACGTCGTGTTTGTGAGATGTAAGCTCATGATCTGAGGGTTTCGTTGAATCTCTTATTTATTCTTGTTTTATTATTGACTGGCGATAATTTTTTGGTAAATTTATGCTCTAAGGCCGTTAGACAATTTCACACAGAGATGTCTTCGGTCAGAGTTTTGATTAGCGCCATCACCGTCTATGAATATCGGCGAATTCTAGAATTACCACAAGGATCAAAAATAGAAAAATAAATTACTTGTTTTAGGTAACTTAAATAGCCATAACAAGGTTATAAAAAACGGATGCATTCAGCCATCATCAATGGTGATTCACCGAAAATATATTCTAAACATAAAAAAATGGATAGGTACTCAAGTGCTTATTCTGGAATTTGTTTTTAGTCGTAAGACGAGCTCAGTAATGCTCTCGTGAACTTTATTTGAGGAGTGATTTGTTCTATAATCCGCTTTACAGATGTCTTCGATGCTGTCTTTTGAATTACTTCTATCGCCCGTTGTCCTGTCAAAGGAAATGAATCTTGATAATATAGGCATATTTTTGTTTCGCTCTTCTATATTTCTCACGTCTAAAAACTTGTTTTCATTTTATTGTTTTTGTGTTATTATTCTCTGCTTCGGCATTGTATTCAAATGTTTTATAATTAGTAACCATAGGGGCAATCTCGAGCATATTCTTTAATATTAATTTTATCTTGAACAGCGTCGAATTCATTTCAAATGTAATTTAGCTAGAATTCCAAGATTATTTTTTGTAATAACTCATGATCCGATTTTAACTTTCCTTCGAGTCGTCTCGAAGGAATGATTTGTGTAATAATAATACCGGTTTTAGTTAGAAAGATCTTTTCTGTCAACTAATATTTCTTTTGTGCGAAAGCAAGGAGAAGGTGTTTCTATTCTCCCATTTTTGTTTTTTAACGATTTGAAAAATGCGCGTCACCGTCGCTCCTTTGTTTTCTCGAACATAATATCGATGTCAGAGACGGAAGTTTTATCTTCGTTTTTCTGCCGTTTTATTTACATATTTCTTTCTGTCATCCTGGTTGAAAGGCTCTCGCTGTCCACGCTCATCCATTTCAACGCTTTATAAGGCTTCCTTGTAGTTTCATTATCCTCTTAGTGTAGTGTTCTTTTATATCCCCAACCGAACACACACACCTCACTTCTCTATTCTCAACGCATTTCTCTCCATTACTCTTCATATCCTTATAAACGCAACTCTGTTTAATATCTGGTTTCCTGGCATATTCGTCGTAAAAAATTCTTGCGCAATTTTACGCGGATATAGCTCTTCCATCAGTCGCGCCGTAATGAGCACGTCATTTGATAATTGGACGCCACTTTTTTTGCATCGCTTTCGTTATAATTTTTTGCGCGAGTAATATTCATCCGGAGTTTCATTATCGAGTTACCTCGGTTGCGACAAACCATGGCGGAGAAAAATTTCCGATGCCAGAACCTTTTAATCTGTTTGTAATTCCTTAAAGAAGCAGCGCACGAGCAGGAGGTTTCGAGCTTATATAAAATGTTTTCTCTCGCGCTTATATAATTTTTCCCCCTCGGAGCGCTTATGTAAAATAGTAAGTTAATAAAAGGGGCGTGGTCCTTACCTCCACCGTGAACCAATTTGCGATTATTACGATTCTTTCCGTTTTTTCTCTCTCTACGCAAGGGTATCCCTGTTCCGCCTCCTTCCATTCATCTCTACCACCCTGTCTTGCTATCTTTCTCTCTCTCTTTGTCCTATTTCTTCTCGTAATTTTTATCCTCTTTCCTTCCTGACATTCCTGCCGAGAGCTCTTTTCTTCTGCTTCTCGCACACTCCTGTTCCTTTTTTTCCCATTCAAAACGCCCTAAAAGGATTAACATAACGTGTTCCCGTTTTAGTCTTCTGCCTGACTGCCGTGTTTTTCTCTCGCTTTTACAAGAACGGTTTTTTTCGCGAACATATCTCGAGTCCGGTCCTTTCACTCCCCTTCCACCCCAACTCCTCCCCCTTATGTATGTTTCTCTCTCTCTCTCTCTATATCTCTCTCTCTCTCTCCATCTCTCTCTCCATCTCTCTCTCTCTCTCCATCTCTCTCTCTCCATCTCTCTCTCTCTCCATCTCTTTCTCTCCCTCCATCTATCACCCTCCCTCTATCTCTCTCTCTCTCTGTCTGTCTCGCAATTTTTTCGAGTCATTCTCCATCTGTGGCTGAATTCTTTTATTTTTATCCCGGACGTATCGCTCCCCCCCTCTTCTCCCCCTTCTCCCTCCACTTCTCCTCCCTCTTCTCCCCCCTCTCTCCCTCCTCTCCCCCCTCCGGTTTTCCTCCGAATACGCGGAATAACATACCGTTCAATTTTTTCCCTCTATTCCACAGTCACTCCTCACCCGTTCCTCACTCATGCGTCGCACAGTGAGGTAGTCTCGGCAAAACCTGACCAAAAGTATTTTTTTAACTTTCAGGTATCGCTTTAATAACCATTTCTTGTCATAACGGATTACATAACCATAAAAATGCCGTTAATCACGCGCTGGTAGTGAGACTACCTGTACGGCTATGCCAATCTACAGATCTATTGAAAGCTTATGGCACCTGCGCACAAACACGAATTCAGCATGGAAGAGTCCATTCTCGAAATCGAGCTATGCGGGAGTGAGGGTATATACGCATGGGATAATCAGTCATTTTCCACAGCCACCTTCCCCTTAAGCTTTTCCACTCCACAGCCACCGTCCCCTACATCACGTGACTCTTCGAGCATTTAGGTGCCATAAGCTTTCAATAGATCTGTAAGCTCCAATGTTTTCTGTGGCGCAAGCGTTCTCTTGAAATCAGTCTATTTTTACCTAAGTTTTATTTGTTATTTTTTATGCATAGGTGTTATTTCCTAATATGTACTGTGATTAAATGGATCAGCAACCTTGAGGTATGTCCCCCCTCCCACTAGCTCTTCCCTCTCCCCCTCCATCTCCCCCCTCTCCATCTCCCCCCTCTCCATCTCCCCCTCTCCCCCTCCATCTCCCCCTCTCCCCCTCCCTCCTGCTCCTTGTCCCTTAAATACTGCAATTATTACCTTTATGCGGATGACTTGCAAATATATTCAAGTTCTACAGCAAACGATCTCGCGGGAACTCGAAGGAATATCAATAAGCACTTAGAAATGCTACAGAACTCGAGCAAAAATTTTCTATAATCAATCCAGAAAAATCGCAGGATATATTAATTGGTTACCCTATGATATTAGCCGTTATTAATCAATCACAAAGAATACCGATCAACATAGCAAATTCAACTATACCTTATTGTAAAGTGGTAAAAAATCGAGGATTGCTTATAGATGAAACCCTCTCTTGGTCTCCCACATGTTATAAATGTGTGTAGAGAGGTAAACGCATCTCTTCACTCACTTAGGAAGTTAAGTAGCAATACTCCGGTTTCTCTAAAGAAGCATCTGGTAACTTCACTCATTATTCCGCATTTTGACTATGTTGATATAGCGTACCAAGATTTATCTCAAGAGTTGTCGTTAAAGATTCAGAGAACACATAACGCGTGCATTATATATATGTTTAATCTGAAGAAATCAGACCACATTTCAGATTCACTCGTGAAACTAAACTGGTTAAATTTGGAGTCCCGAAGACTTGCTTTCCTTACTATACAAATAATTACTTACTTCTAACTATCCACATTATCTTTCCATGGAATTCAGGAGTATAGACACTGTACGTAACCGTAATACCAGAGGAAGCCATAAATTACTTATTCCTCATCACAGAACAGTAATTTTCAGCAAGTCCGTCATTGTAACCGCTTGCAGACTATGGAACGAACCTCCCCAAGCAAAACATTTTCACTCGCACTCATCATTCAAACGACACTGCTATCAATCTCTCTTATCCTTTCAAAGGAACAGTTAAACACATTTAATGCTTCAATGTTTTGACAAAACGATACTTATTGTGCTTGATTTATACTTTATTTTATATTATTAATTTGTGTTATTTTATTTTATTCATTCATGTTTATATATATTCATTGTCATTTTTATACGTTCATTCCATCAATGATCTATTCGTATTGTGCCAAATTTTCCCTTATCTATAGTTTTATGCTTTTTATGTTCATCTCTTGTTCTAAATTTCATTTATTGATGTCTTTAGTTAATCTAAGTATGTTTCGCAGGTTTTTCACACACCCCTTTTTGTGTGGGTGTTTTCCTGCAGTGGATTTCATTATTCAGTAGTCCTATTTTTTCCACAATATCACATCTTTTCCAATACTTTTATTTTTATTGATACTTGTATTAACATATTGTTCTATGTATTATTGTATGTTTCATGAAGAGGGGTGAGGTTGAAGATGGGACTTCTTAGTCTCAATTTCGCCCCAAATAAAGACCAAATCAATCAATCCCCTATCTCTCTCTCTCTCTCTCTCCTCCCCCCCTCTCTCCTCCCCATCTCTCCTCCCCCCTCTCTCCCCCTCTCCCTCCCCCCTCGCCCTCCCCTCTATCTCCTCCCACTTTCTCTCCCAATATCACCGTCCTCCCGGGGCGGTATTGCAACACGCGGTGCTTGTAACGTTGACCGCGAGGGGCGTGCGTGTCGTACTTGCGGTGGAATTCGTTTTGTTTTATTATGTACGTCTCGGACTTGTGAGCGTCTCCTGGAGCACGTAACGTCGAAAGAACTATGAAATAAGAATTGCCGGAAAAAAAACTTGCGGTTTTAAAATATCTCGATCGGTGGCAATTTCCTGTTTCTCACGCGCGCCGTCGTTTTTCAACTTTTTTGCCGTCATCGTTATTGTTACCTTTCGGAAGGTTAATGGAGTGTTTTTATGGCAGAATTCTTATCTGTACGGCAATATATATGTGTGTATATATATTGTATATATGTATATATATATATATATATAATAGTACATTTTGTAATATTTAATATATTTTTATCTCCTGCGGTAAGAATTATTCATTACTCCAAAAAATATTCTCTATCCACAATGTTTATGTAAGCTGAATTAGTGCACGTCATTTAAGGCTTCCCCGAAGTGTGAGCGTTCAGTTAAAAAATGAAGATCATTATGCGTGGTTGTTTTTTCTCTCCTTTTTTCCCACCGTTTCTCTTTCTATATATCTTTGCCGCTCCCACCTAATTCGGTGAAGTTCTCCGTCATTTATTCTTTTATTCTCTCTCTCACGCGTATCCGCCTTTTTTTCTTATTTTCCTCTTGTCTAACATAAACCCGCATTCCTCTCATCCCGCCGACCGTGGTTCGCGCGAAAAAACACTTAAGGTCAGTGGAAGAACCTGTTTGTTTGCGCGGAGGGATATCTTTCGAACAGAACCTTCCTATCCGTACAAATAAAAGGCTGAATGTAAGAGTTTCCCTGTTTCCCCACCAAGCGGCGCCTCCTTCACGCTGCACTCCGCTGATGTTTTTCGAGTTCTTTTTCCATCATCTCAACTCTTTTTCGCTACGTTTCTGTTCTCGAGTTTGCCGGTGCGCGGGCCGGCCGCTGTCGTTTTAGTTTCGATATTTTCTCCTCTGCGTCACGCTTTTTATTTTAAATGATGGAGTGAGCGGGGCTTTTTCCGAGAGAGAGTATTTACCAGCTCGGGTTTCGATCTCGACCAAAGATCTCGACTCTCTCGTTCTCGTGTTGTCGATGTCGAAGAGGTAACGATGCAGTTGGCCTTCGTATCGAGTCCGTTAAGTGATCTCTTCTTGGGCCGTTCGATGGTTGCGTCAAAGGCTTTTAGTGCCATCGGTGACGTGTAATGAGGGCGTGTAATCGCTTCGCCTACGGCTTTTTTGCTGAGCGACCGGGTTGCGGGCGGGGTCGTTGCATTGTTTTTATTCATCGTTTCGTTGTTCTTTTGTTTTTCGCCGGCGAGAGGAGGCACGGTTTAATTTTCTATCTGATACGCGGGATTTGCGTCATTAGGTGTGTCGTTCCCGTGTTACGGAGCAAAGCATAGTTTAGGTACATTGATGAGTGTGGCAGTTATTAAGCGAATGTATATAATTTGTTTATTTATTTATATTTATGTATGCGTATGTAGTATAGGTCACATGAAGTTTAATAATTGGGGATATATGACGATAATCTGTGTCCCTTAAATTCGTTGTAGGATGTCTGTTCTTGCCCAGTATGCTGGGTTGCATAGTTTTTTCTTGTTTTTTAATTATATAAAATTTAGTTTTGTGAAAAATGTCAGTTTCTAATGTGTGAATGTTGTTTCGCTGTGAACGATGTGAAATTACTGAAAACTTCAGTGCATAAAGTGTTAAAATTAAAATTTAACTCCTTAACCGTAAGATCTCCACCTTTACTTATTCATAATTTAAAAGTAAATTTATGTAACGTTGTACAAATTAAGCTATAGGTATAAAATCTTACTGTATGAATGATTTTTGAAAATGCATGTTCACAAGGTTACAGTTCGCCCTATCGATTTGATTTGAAATTTATTGAAACAAATAGTTGTTTATCTTGGTTGAAAATTAATCTACATTATTCAAAAGTTGCATTAATTCAGGTTTCATTTCATATTCATTCTTATCCCGTTTTATAATTATGTATCGTAATACATTGTAGTCATTGTTCGATTTAATCCTGTTCGCATTAGTTTCATAGAACTTCTCTATTTTTTCACCATCTCTTGAACTATCCAACTCTTTTCTATCTCTCTCCACTCTCGTATCTCTCCCTCCACCCTCTCTCAATCCTCTCCACATATCCTCTGCATCCTCTGTGCTTCGGCGGTTCTTTAGGTTGCCCAGACGCGGTGTGAGCTTCATCTGTTTCTCGCCCCGGGGCTTTCACACACACACTCGCTCTCTCTCTCTGCTCGTTCCGCCGTCCCCGCACTCCAATAAATGTTTCCCTTAGTAACCTCATGCACTGCTCTTTTGGAGACCACCCACATCCCTCGGGTTTTCCCCTTCCTTCCCTTTCTCCCCTTCCACCCGACTTTAATACGCTCCACCAGGAAAAGAGAAACCCGTTACAATCTCGCAAAATCAACAAAGTCCTCTTTCTCCCTTATTGTACTTTTCCGCCTCCGCACTCTAGTTCTAGCTCTTTCTCTCCTCTCTCTTTATCATCTCTTTTCCTTTGATGTTATTTTCTGCGATGCGTTCTTAGTATTTATGCCGCAATACCTCCTTTAATTATCAAGGATTTGTTCTATTCGCTTAAATTCTTCTCTTTATTTTCCTCTTGTTATATTCTTTCCCTTGCTCTAACGCCTCTCGGAATTAATTTGCCTTTCAATCTTAAGGACTTTTATTTAATAATTTACCAAATTATTTATTCTTACATATATATATCGTGCATCATTGTTTTCATGTTTTTCCATTGTTTTTTTCATAGTTTTCGCTGTGGTGTTACTTGTTGATGATTATTGTAACACATTAAAAAAAATCTCTTTTTAATGATCGGTTTTCTGATGTTTGTTGCTTCGTCTACATTTATTATTTCTGCCAATATATTTTCATTCTCAAGTATTTATTATGCTTGTTGTTATTTTTGTCTTTGCTCACAATCGTGTTTGGAATTGTGTCAATTACGTCTGTAATCTTAATGTATTGCCGTCAATGTTCTCTTTCGGACTTTTTTTTCCCCTTTTCGTCTACATTACCTCTAGTACTTACGTCCTATCATTTCAATTTTCTCTTGGTATGTTTTTATCTGCCTCTTCCTCTCTCGATATTCCCTGCTTCGCTTGGGGCAATATCGCATCGCCCACACACTCTCTACCAGGGGACACCTCTATATGTCACCTCCCTATTTCTTTTTCTCTTTCTCTTGTTTGTTTCTATGCGACCGAGCCATTTACTCGGTCTTCCCTTCACTGTCTCCCACCGTCTCGAAGCTCCTATTAACAGGGGTCCGTCTTTTCCCTCACTCCCTC
The DNA here is from genome assembly GCA_028673005.1 of Tanypteryx hageni. NCBI lineage: Eukaryota > Metazoa > Arthropoda > Insecta > Odonata > Petaluridae > Tanypteryx > Tanypteryx hageni. Next base: position 144,077,934 of record CM054115.1, read on the forward strand.
ATCACTCCTCCCCTTCCTCCCACTTTCATCTTCCAGCCCTCCCAATAATCCTCCCTTTTCCGCTCCGATGAACCGCTCGCCCTTTCCAACTTTTACCCCTTTGCCAACCAATATCTCAGTCTTTTGCGGAAACCCCGCGGCGCACAAATCTTTTCCCTCTTGGCTTCTTCACTTCCCCCTTTCCCACTTCCCACCCTCTCCTGCAACCCTTCCTTTCTCTCTCCCTCCCTCTCTCCTTTCCTTCTCTCTTATTCTCTTCCTCCCCGTCCTAATCCCCTTTACCTCCTTAAAAAAACTTTTCAAGGGCTTCGTTTGCAGCTCGGAGCTGTTGCAGTCGCCGACAAGATCCTTTACTGCCATATTTATATCCTTAAGGCTATTTTGAGCCGCTTTTCACGTAGGAGGAGGTTGGAAGGGATGAAGTTGGAGGATTAGTTTGCGGGAAGGAGTATCATTGTTGCGTAATTAGTGCGAGTAAGGATTCCCTCTCGCTCTCTCTATCTCAGAAGTTTTTTGTATGTGGGAATAGTCCGTTTAGGCGCTCGAGTTTTCTCGTGGTGGGTGCGAGGGTCGCTCTCTTCCTCAGTTAGGGGTGAAGACGAAGAAAGTCGGTAATTGATTTTCGTTCCTCGGAGCGAGGGCTACGGGATTGGTGTCACTGTGTGACTCTGTTAGCGATGTTATGATTGATTGGTTTCCGTCCGCGTGGCGTCTTATTCTGCCACACATGCTAGGTTTTTTTCTCCCTCTTATGGTTTTTTATTAAGAACGCGAGTTATTCGTTTTGAAGCGTTGACCTTCGTTAATGCCGTCGAGAGCTAGTTCTTCGAATGTGTTGTACTTATAGGCTTTTGCTTGTTTAGGGGCCATTGCTAATCCTTGCTAATTCAGCGATCCTTCGTTTATATAATGAGAACTATAATATTAGCATTAAGTGACGGTGAATACCTCATTTTTTGCTGTTCGACATTAGAAGTTTATCATTATTGCTGCTTCACAAAATTAGTACTTAAATATCGGATCGAATAAAGCACTTAAGTACCTCAAATAGCCATAACTTATTTTAGAATCTACTATCGGTGAAGGCCACTGATGATGGCCGTCTGATACACGAATTGCGCCTATGTTGATCAAGTTGATTTTTACGTACTTATATTGTGATTTTTTTACCCATGTGAAGAGCTATGTCAATTCTCCTATTGATTTACTGCTGATGGTTGGAGAGCAATTTGGTATTTAAGTAATCATTGAATTTTTATCGCTAACGAGGTGAGAGCACTGTACTGCCGGTTCTCCGAAGGGAAAATAGAGATTATATGAGTAGATATGAATTTCGCGATTATTTTAATCCATTGTAAGAAAGGGAGAGATTTGCGTTGTTTCCAGAGTAGGTGGGGGAATCGTTATAACCTCATACAGTGTCGTGCTCTCCGCGACGCGCAAACGGGCGTGAAAATTTGATGGCGTGTCTTTTGAATGAATTTGGGCAATACGAAACGACGACCTTTTCCGCCTCTTATATAGAATACCGCTGTATCCAAGTGTGCCTGCGTTCAATCCCTCCTTCACGTTCTTTTCAAACTCCGCTCATTCTCGCTTCCTCTCTTGTCCGCGCCGTTAAACAGTACTTCACTGCATTTCCCCCAGGGGCGCCAGCAGCGCCACACCCTTTTCGGTCCTTGAGACGTTTCGAGTGTACTCCACGACCCCCATCTAACCCTCTCACTCGCCCTCTGCCCCATTCGTACCGTGCCCTTCTCTTGCCACTCTATTTTCCAGCTATCCGGGAATTAGCTCCGTGGATAGAGGCCGAGAGAAAGGAAAAAGAGGACACGCCGTGTTGGTTGCGGTTGCACAGGGGTATCTCGAGGCTCTCTTAACGTATTTTAAAAAACCATAAGCTGCCCCTTCTTCGCCATCTTTATGCTCGCAACTTCGCGTTTTATTTTCCGGCGAAGGTCTGGGATAAGGATTTCTCCCAAGTTCTCGTTAGTGGGAATGAGCGAAAAATTAAAAATATTAAAATTAAAAATATTAATCGATTGAAAAGCATAGAAATTTGTCTTTCAATAAAATAATATCAAATAAATTGAGCTAAGCGACTGTAAGAGAATAATTAGGTAGGTATCTGAAAGACTGCACAATTAAATTTTCGACTTAATTATGTCGAATTTAAAATTATTTTCTCAGGGCTTATTTTTAACCTTGGCGGGCTTTATCTCATCCAACTCCCTCATAATTTCCGATGCATGTTAGCCATTTTATATATCTCCACGTTCAAATTCTATTTATATGTGGTCGCGGAGTTGTCTGCCATTTCAATTTTCTGCTGCTCTGAGCGCGTTCCTGCAACATTTACAATATTATCTTGAGTAGCGCGTCCAGCAATTTTTTCCTCTCTGAAAACGTGCATTATTTTGGGATTCGTTGAATCGACATTTTGAGTTAGTTGCTCTCGTGTAATCTTCATTGTCTCTGTGAAACTGCTGCTGAATGTGAGTGATAATTATGACTTTATTTAGGATCTCTACATTCGAAGGTAGTTTTCCGCTGAAGTTAATCGCAAGGTTAGATAATGGCGCGCTGGTGATGGATATACAGGAGCGCTCCGAGGAAGCATCCCCCTCCGTAAATGTTTGTTGAGTTATTTTCATAGTACATACTAATTTATTCATCGCTCTGTAAAAGTTATTGATGCTAAAAAAATAAAAAGAATGCCATCAGGATCCCAGCCTGTTCCGCGATATAAATGGATATATAATATTTATTCTCTTGTGAGCAATGTATAGATAGATGATAGTGAAAGCGCCCCCATGACTTTGGTGCCCCCGGGCAGCCGCCCTGCTCGCCCGTACCTCGGACCTGTTTCGTGGCTATACTTTCGTTGGACTCCGAAAAGAAATGAGCGGCGTCACGAGCCTTGCCATGATATAGCGTGAAAATCAGTTCGAACTATGAGGCAGAATCTCTCCCGCGGAAATCAGGACGTCTGGAACCAACCGTAGTGTATCGTAGCCACTCTTGCAAAAGTATCTCTCCTTCAGTTCAATTCACTCGAGATGAAACTCCCAGAGACGATTTTGCTTGCGTCTTTTATCTACCGCTCCCCCGCTCATTTCCTAACGCCTTCCTTCACCTCCTTAATTCCACTCCTTTTTGTGTCCCTCTTCTCCCTACGTCTCCCTATAGCCCCTTGCTGTCGGAAAGAGCGCCTACTTCCGAGGCAGGTAGGGCGTCGGCGTTATTGTTTTTACGCCATTGTCGGGTCCTGTTAACATGGCGAAGCAGAGTCGGGGTTGAGCGTTTACATTAAGGTTCTGCGAGGAAAAGTGGTGCAGCGGTTGAGGAAAGCGGGTTAAGGGGGAAGTTTATAAGGTCGGTATTCTCTTCCCTCTGTAAATTAGTCTCTCTCCTTTTGCTAATTCTCCCCAATTCCATCACTTAACTCTCTCCTTTTTTCTCGACTAAGAAAATAAGGATTAAAAGTTTAATTGGTCAATTGTGACTTTTTACGGAGGAGATTTGAAGGTTTGTGGGCGTGTCTCGTATGAACGAGGTTTATTCGAGTTCTTTTTTTAAATTTATTCGGACGGATACATTTCTGTAAATAGCCAAGCTTAAGCAGTGTTGTAGCACAAAATCTAGGTTCTGTGTGGAATTATTGTTGTTGGTATCAGCTCAATAATTTTGATAATCCTTAATAAATTTAGGAGGTTGTCAGGTTAAAATAAATTTTCCTGCTAACTCTTCGTCTTAAATCCAGTAAATGTTGCAGGTAATTCCTTTAGCCATAAAATGGTTCAGTAAAGCAAGTGTGAATTTATTTTTGGAATCAACTATCAAGGAATTGATCTTCGAGGACACCTAACTGCTCATCTGCTTTTTCAACCGTATTATCGTCACAGGATTTAACTTAATCGTATATTTTGCGATAGTGTTTTTGCGAATAAGAGTATATTTATAAATTATATTAAATTCTTGACAATACCTCACATAATTTGCAATTTCACAGACGCATTATTGGGCGGATTTTATGCTTGTTGGCGCAGAATCCTAACAAAGGGGATTTTTTAAGTCAGTTACGGTATGGTCTCAGGAGATAAGATCAGGAAGAGTCAGCGCGTGAAAAACTTTATAAGAGGGAAGATATCCGTTCCGCAGCAAGATATGTGAATCAAAAGAGCATGCGGAATGTCATGGAAACAACAAAAAAGATCAAAAGCGATCAAATTCACAATTAAAAAAAAATATCGTTGGTGTTCGATCCCCGAGGTTGATTTTTTTAATTTTAATTTCCTGGTACTTGGGCCAATTAAAAGTCTAATTCCTACTTCCTTTTTTGTTTCCAAAAGTTCTTTATTTTTCTCCACTCTCCTCGGCCTCTACCTCCCATGTCCTTCTCCACCCCCTAGTTTCAACAATGCTATCCTCCTCGCAACCGAGCTCACACTGCCTCGTATATTGAACCTTTAATTTGACGGGCATGTTCGTGCTACGAGAAGACCGGGTAATTTTCAGTGGTCCGCACAATCCTCCGAAACTCCTCCCTCGCCCCGGTCTGCCTCTCCCTCGCCCCGGTCTGCCCCTCCCTCGCCCCGGTCTGCCCCTCCCTCGCCCCGGTCTGTCCCTCCCTCGCCCCGGTCTGCCCCTCCCTCGCCCCGGTCTATCCCTCCCTCGCCCCGGTCTGTCCCTCCCTCGCCCCGGTCTGTCCCTCCCTCGCCCCGGTCTGTCTTTCCCTCGCCCCGGTCTGTCTTTCCCTCGCCCCGGTCTGTCTTTCCCTCGCCCCGGTCTGTCCCTCCCTCGCCCCGGTCTGTCCCTCCCTCGCCCCGGTCTGTCCCTCCCTCGCCCCGGTCTGTCCCCCCCTCGCCCCGGTCTGTTCCTCCCTCGCCCCGGTCTGTTCCTCCCTCGCCTCATCCGCCCCTCCCTTGCAATTCTCCCCTCTCCTCGTGCGGTGGGCATACTAAGGGAATACAAACATATGGGCGAGGGACTCGCGGAATTGGACGAAACCAGGGCTTGCGGAAATAAAACCGGAGAGAGGATTTTCGTGAGGTAGGAGTAAGTCTGGGCAGATGCCGACGCCTCTCCCGCGCCCTGTTTTCCTTCTTTTGTTTTATTTTTCCACTCCACGGCGGCCATCCCTCATTCCTTTCGCGCCAGTAGTTCGTTTGTCCTCAGCCTTTCACTCGTGTTCTTCGTCCACTCTTTCCCTTTTCCTCCCTGTTGCATAACACTTTTCATCTATATCCCTCACTCATCTTCATTCTGTTCTCACTTGCTCCTTCAATCCATCAGCCTCATTTCTTTTATATTTTCTCTTTTTAAAGTATTGTTCCGTCTTCTTAGGTTTTTCCTCTCATTTATCTTCCTTCCTCTCCTTATATTCTCAATCTCTCTCAACGTTTCTTCCTCTCCCGAAATTTTTAGAATTTGTTACAGACCGGGTCCGTTGGTTTTGTTTCCTCAATTGCCGTTTAGTGACACCACTGCTGCGTAATATCATTCGTGAACTATCGTTTCCTTTCCTGCCTTTTAGTATACTTATTCACTCCTTATATTCACTAACATTTTTACCGAGACTGCTAGTGTGTTATTCCAGGTTCTATTCTTCTTTTTCGTCCTATTCTTATTTTCCGTCCTATTCCTTCAATTTTCTTCGGAAAATTGGACAGCGCAGATACAGAGAAGTCCACATTCTCCTTTCTAAATGTATGTTTCAATTTATTAGTGTTTTCATTTATTAGTGTGTTCTCATCGAATTTTCAAGCGTGATTTCTGCAAAGCCTTGCGTAAACATTTTGTTTTCAGTTCCCTGGAAAGGATAGTAACGGAAGCGTAATTTTGGCTTAATTATCCACTTACGAAACGGTATCAAACAATCTTTTTCATATTTTCACGTAACGGTTCAAATGCGCTCTTTGGACTTGTTTGAAAACTTAAAAAAAATGAGCGAAGTAGAATACAACACGTGGATGTGAATATTCTCGTCGATTCGATTTAATTAAACCAGCTCTTTTTTCTGGCATTGAATTCTCTCCAATATTACATAAAAGTTCAACAAGGACTCCTCGTATTGAGGATGTTTTTTTTCCTCCGGCCAGGAAGTTTAAAAAAAGAAACGCGCACGGCGTTTGATTTCAGCATCGACGACTCCGCATCGTCTAATTTTTATCGAGGAAAAAAAACATTCCAATCCGGAATTTCTCTCCCTCCCGCCCCTCTCCAGGATGTTTCATGTCGGATGTGTATTTTTCGAAGATATTTACTCGTTCGTTCGGAACTGGAGCTGCAAGAGTCCTAATTACCAATTGATTGTTTTTCGATTGGATTAATATTGGAACAGAGGGCGGTAGCAGGTCTGAGGTTGACGTGTGAGAGAAAGAGAGAGGCTGCTAGTTCTTTTCCAGGTTAAACACGAGGGGTTTTTAGGATCGCTCGGCTCTCGGTTTTGATACGGCCCCGATAGTTGAGTGGCATGTAACTAACCAATCTTCACCAGGATTTTTCCAAACACCTCATCCCCTCCCGTCTCACCCCTTTTTCCCAACCCTCCCCTTTTACCTCTTTTTTTTACAGCCCCTCCTCATCCCTGTCGAGAGGAAAAAAACCTTTTCCTATCCATTAAAATAAAAAAATACATATCCGGACCTGTTCTCCTTTTTGTGGCGTTTTTTTGACGGGAACCTCGTGGATGTCATGAGTTTTTTCTCCCTCCTCTCTTATTCGAAAAATTTCCCTCGTGTTCGTTATCTCCTCTAACTTCTCACCTTATTTTTGCCGAAACCTCCCTTCCCCCTAGTTGTAATTGAACTATCTACCCGCTCACATTTCCGCCAAAATTTTTATTTTCCCTCTCGTCTGTCTTCCTTCAAATCCGCTGGGTACCCCTCTCATTCTCAATCACCTTTCTCCCCGCGCTGTATTAAATTTTCTATCCTAAAAGCCTTATTTCCGCCTGAATTTTCCTTCCAACTTCTGGTGCCTTATTCCCTTCCATCTCTCTCTCCCTTCGTCAAACCTCAGTCATCATCCAAGACTCCAACTCTCAAGCCTATTCCGTCTCGCCGTCTAGGCTTCACCAACCCTCAGCAAACCTCCCCACCTCCAAGCCTTTACTTTATCTACGTAAAACTTCAAGCTTCTTTCGTCAAAATTTAAGCATTTCTCGCTCCAATGTTTAAAGCCTCCCTTTCCCTCAAGCCCATCTTCCTCACATCAAACCTCAAGTTTCCCTTTACCTTAAGACTCAAGCCTACCTCTATCTTAAACTCATGTCTACCTCTACCTTTTGACTAAAGCTTCCCTCTATTTTAAAACTCAAACCTATCCCTACCTTAAGATTCAGGCTTCCTTCTATTTCAAAACTCAAGCCTACCTCTATCTTAAGGATCAAGCTTCCCTATATTTCAAGGCTCAAGCCTGCCCCTTAAAATTCAACATTTCTCCTGCCTTAAGACTTAAGCCCACTTTAATAAAATCTCAAGGCTCATTACATCAAACTTGTCTATATAAAGCCGCAAAGTTCCTCCATCGAGCCTCCTCATCTTGTTTCACACCCAGCCTCTGCCTCCTCCATCCGTCGTCAAAGCTCTCCCCGTCCTACGCCAGATCTCTTCCGCTCCAACCTTCCCCCAAACCCCTTAACCTACCCCTTCCCTCTCTCTCCCTCCCCTTCTTTCAGCCCCTCCCTCCACCCCCACCCCACTCTTCGGCCACCCTCGGTTTTTTTTCGAGAGGAGACGGATCAATACGAAATGGTTTGGGTGTTGGGGCGCGGAGGGGTGTGGGTCGGTGGCGAAAGCCATTTTTTTACTCGGGAGGGCGCATGCGGTGCCTTTTTTTCCGGGGCATAAGGTTGTTTTTTTCGGGCGATCCGGGGCTCGTGGTGTAGTTGGGAAGATGGGGTCGGTAGAGTTTTTGGGCTCTAGGGGAGGGGAGGAGGCAGTGGATGGAGAGGGGGATAAAGGTTTGGAGGAGGAAGGGAGGAGTTAAACTTCTCTGCCAGGCACCCAGGCACGCCCGTGACAAGTCTGCACGCGATGCTTCGTGTTAGTCCTCATCGTTTCCTCCACCCCTCCCCATCTACTTCTCCAAAAAAATAAATAAAACTTTGGTTTCCCTCCCATCGTCAATGTTTGGCCTCACTCGATGACGTCACCCTTTAACCCATTACTTCCTCTTTCCCCCGCCCTAAAAAACTCATTCTCTCTCCCTCTCCCTTCCTCTCGTCAGCTCTTCTCACCCTTTTTCACTTTCATAACATCATATAAGCCCGTTGGAGTAGGGAGGTGAGTGAAAGAGGGAAGAGTTCCACAATGGGCGCCTTTTTATTTTTTTCCTTAAAAGGGTTTGATCCAATTCGGCGCGTATTTTTGTATCTTGCTTTCGGCGTTTACTTTATTTTCTGCGTTTATTATTTTGTTTCGCTCTTATGCCATCAGACGTAAACGTAGCGTCGAAGTCGTTCAGGAGTGCCTTTTTCATCGGTGTTCAGATGCCGTTTTGCTTCTTCCAGAAGGGTTTCATTGTATCTACGAGGCGCTTGTTACGTAAGACCTTTCATGTTTCTTCTAGTTTCTAAAAAGTTACTCGATAATCGCATTTTTGTGTTTTTTACATTATAAAATATGTATGTGAATTCTGACATGTTTTCAAGCCGCGGATTTATCTCGGGTGGTAAGTGCACGAGGAAAGAATAATATCGCGTCTTTTTTGTTTCATGCAGCTAACCTCATGCCAAACATTTGCGACGTGTGACCAGGTCTAGACAAATAATGTGAGCGTCGAAATCTCGTCGGATACCCTAGGCTAGGGAAGATCTTTTTTTATTGCCCGCGTTCCAACTTATATGCCTATTTAAAGTACATCTGAAAAGAAACAAGTGAAGATATAAAAATTAATTTTTATAACCAACTTTTATATAGTTAATACTTTAATGTGAATAAACTCTATAATATAATTATGATAACCTTTCTGCTTGCATGAGCATAATAAGTTGCAAAAGTGTCTACCAGCTGTTGAGTGATGTGGGGGTCTCTATATTTAACCTTTAATTTGAACAGTTGAGAGAATGGCAGACAGAAGTAGAGAACTCAGTGGCAAACGTAAGAATGTTTGGTATATAAGTAGCAAGAAGTTTGATAGTATCTTATGTTTCATTAATGAAAATACTGACATCCATTCATATTGCTTAAAATCAACGAAAATATACTGCTAGTTCAGAGTAATTCAGCATTAGATACTAGTAGGAGTGAAACTGTTGATCACCAACGAGGTCTTCAATGGCCTTTTCATAGGGAAAGCAGTTTTCAGAATAATTTTAAATGAATAAAGATTTAAAAAATTTAAGATAAATAAAAACGTACTATCACTAATAATTACGATAAATAAAAACTTACAATTATTAGCAGAAATATCCCTTCAAAAACCGTAAGAATGCTAGTATCAATACAAATCCACTATTACACCACGAACAATGACAATAGTTTGTTTAATCTCGTTGCTATTATGGACGCTTGTAATTTGTTCATATTCGCTTCAACAATATAAACACAAAAAAAAGCTAAGGTTATATAGTACAAATAATGTGATAACTTATCAAAATAGTGAAATTATAAAAATAAACAAAAAGGAAAACAATTTTTAAAACTGCCACTAATACTATATATCTATCTTCCCACGCGAATTCAAATTAACATTTATCGCAGCGCTAACGCGTAGATCTGGTGGCCGAGGTGACTAAATCACTTGCCTTACCCGATGATTATCTCAGGTGAGGTGGTTCGAACCCTGCTAATATAAGAGTTGGTAATATTTTGACGATTATAATTTAGTAGTGGTATCCGCAAAAACTTTTGCGAAGTCAGAAATCGGCATGTTTAAAAGTAATAATAGCCAATTTCTCCTTATAACATTAGACAACATATTTTAATGTCGTTTGTTTTTATAATTTATATGTGCTATTTTAATTCTCTCTTCCATACGAAAAAGGTCACATTCCAGTATTGAAATAAAGAAAGATTTTTTCTTTTGGTCAATCGTTAAAAATGCCCACAGCCCACACGCAGTTTACTGAATAATAATAATCTACAATTATTAGCGTTGCAATCTATTAAGTTTGACATTACTACAACTAACTATAATTTTGATGCTTCATAAACAGCGCAAAGCGAATAACGTAATTCTTATGTCTATTTGAAGGCTTAATAGATGCTAATTCAATCGGGGGTAACAATGTGGGTCGCGTTAGCAAAACCCGGAAAGAGTACGAAAAAGCCATAAAATTTCTAAAAGTAATGCGTGTTTCTGAGAAATTATTCCGTGTAACATCTAAACATCGCAGGACTAAGATATGTTTTATAGTTTTTGCCGTCGAATAAAGCAAAAACGGAGAAATTTGGTCCATATTTGCGTATTTAATGAATAAAAGAAATACACCTTGCACCTTGAAAAATCGAAACTCCTGTGTAAACATGGAAAAACATAATCGTCTCCCGGAGTCGAATAGGGGACACTTCCGTAAACGAAAATAGTTTTCCCAGGGTCTCCTAGTTGGCAGAAACAAAATGGCGTTCGTAAAATGACAGTTTGATTGTATAAAATTCAATTTATCATCTAAAAAGTCACATTGTCTCGGATACTTTTGGCCGATCGACAACAAGCTAGTTCTCGGCCAAAAAGTCGGTATTAATTTTATCAACATAATTACAAACTCGCTAGAAATAGTATTTTATATAGTGTCAGAATTGGAAAATATTAAGGCAGTCATTAAACAATTTTTCTGTTGCGTGGCAACAAAAATTGTCTCGCGTGCTATAGGTTTGCCATACCTGCCTTAGAATCTAAGGCAAGAGTAAGCAAATTACGGTCCTCGGGTTGCAAGCGGCCCGCGAGGCTGTGACGACAAAATAAAAGCAAAACTTAACACGGGCATTTTCATGTTTCTGTAATTGAAATTGCGGTTATTAAACTTTGAATGTGGAAAATTTTCATCGACAAATATTCAGGTTTGATTTTCAATCTCTTGGTCATTTTTCTGCATTTACAATATCTGATGCGGCCCGATATGTCGAAAAGGTCTCCAACCCCTCATCTTAGGAATCGGACTATGTATTCCCATTGGTCACAATCGGAAGAATAACCGTTTTTTATTTAACGGTTGCGAAGTTGGCTTCACTAGCTCCATCTGAAGCATCGAAGCGGAAGAGGAACGGTTTTGAAACACTGAAATTCCTCGTGCACGGATCGAAGTTGCATTTAATTCGTTGTCACCGCGCCAACCCCTTGTGTCTAAGGCCAATGGCGACGTGGTCGTCGATTCCTCCTTCCCCCTTGCCAAATTCAGCTTTCGTTTTAAATTGGTCCACTCCTTTTCTCTCTAGCCTTTTCTGGGAATCGTCGACCGGAAAAGCTTTAAGGAAATGGCGCCAGGAAGAAAGGATTTTTTTCCTCCTCTCGGACTATATTTTTCAGGAAAGGACCGACCGATAAAGTTTTAAATCTCGGTTTTTTTACGTCTCTTTCTTTGTTCTGCAATTTATTCCCCGAGGTAGCCTTTCCTTTTCTCTTAATCACGGGTTTGGTCTTTAAAAAAAAACATTTGTGTTCGGTGTGGAAGGAGATATGGCTATAATAATTCAAGGGGTTGATTAGTCAAAAATACATACACACTGTTTCATCTAAATTTATTTTGGTTTTTTTCTTATCTTTGAAGAATTTCATGTTTCATTCATGTTTCTATCGGGCGTTTTCCGTCCAATCCTGTTAACTTTCTCTGGAATTTCAATCTTTTCCTTCTTTTACATTGGCGTAAGTTAAAACGATCCCCGTTATATCTGCATTTTAAAAACTATTTTTCGGTTCAGATTCGAACGAAGAAAAAAAATACTGTATTTTTAAATTAGACATGGCAGCCACGGTCAATCTCTAAAGAATATGTCAAACAATCCACATTAATAATTTATCGACTCCAACAGTTTCATGAAATTAAATATTTACCCATCAAAAGTTTACTAATTAATATCCTGAAATTTCATCGTCAATTTCTCTGCGTTTGGAATTCAATTTGTGCATTATTTTATTTTCTCATAATATCAAGGATATTCTCCTGCTGAGAGCTTTATTAAAATAATGGAATTGTTTTGCTAAAAGAAATTTATATCTATGCATACCATTCATATCGTTAACTTCGAAAATAATTGCTGCATATTCTTTCTTCGTTTTTTCATATTTTCTATCGCCGAAATTCCCATTCTACTCAGTATCTCTTATTTTACCCATTTTCTCAATTTCTCTATTCTATCAACGTCATTTCTCATTTCCCACATACTTCCTTACCCATCACAAGCTTCTCGAGTCAACGCACCTTTTAGAAGCCGTTTTTCTGCCTCTTCTGCTCTTTTCGAGCTTCTTTTCTTCCCATCTCCCGTCTCTATTTTCTTTTTTCTTCTCCGTGTCTTTTTTATTGTTTCCACGCCCCGTTCCTCCGAATTTTTCCTTCCCTTTCCAGAATGCTAGGTCGCATTTCTTACTCCGCGTTAGTTCCTAAAGTGACCACTTGGTGTCTCATGTGTGCCTGCGTCTGGATGTGACTGTGTATGCGCGAAAGGGAGGGAGAGAAGGAAGAAACGTGAGAGCAACGCGAGAAAGGGAGAGAGGAAAGAGATGGCTTGGGAGTTGAAGCACTCCACTCGAAACGTTTTCAAGAGGGGACGTAAAACTTGACTGAGGGGAGAGGAGGAAAAGGAGGTGGAAAGTGGAGGGAGAGAAATAAGGAGAACGATAGAAGAGGGTGGAGGAGATAAGGGATTGGGTCGCAAGAGGACCTGGAGAAGAAGAGAAAAAGGAAGAAATAAAACGAAAAAGTTCTTCAATTCTCTCATAAGGTTTTCGCGCTCTTTTTATGTTTCCCCCATGGTAAAAAATAGAGGGTTTTTTTCTGGAGTGCGTCCCAAGTACGAATATGAGTCTGGCGGCGGGGAGAAGAGATTAAGAGGGTGGGAAGAGGATGGTGGGAGGGAAGGAGTCTTTTGACACAAGTGTGGTAAGGATGTGTGGTTTGGAAGGACGGCGGTGTGTGTCAGGGAGGTGGATGGGGAAGACCTCAGGGGCGATTTTCTGTCGTGGAAGAAGTTGGCGCCTGATGAGGTATGGAAGGGAGGAATGCTCCACCCAAGGAAAAAGGGTCTTTTCGAGGGTTTTCGTGAGAGCTTTCAGGCAAGGGGTGAGAATAAAAGGGTCAATCGTCGATTTAGTCCCGTGGAGGTTAAGTGTGACTCGTTTCGACGAGAATAGGTTCTATGGCGATAAGGTGGTTAAACGTTTTTCGTAGTCTGCGGGCTATGAAGTGATATTCTATCGTTTAATTCTGGAATTTACCCGCAGTGATGGGATTTGGAGTAGCCTTATAGGTATTTTTGCTATGCGAATAATGCATGAGAAAAATCGGTTATGATGTAAGGTTTATGAAATGTATAGGGCATAAATGCTACTTGATCAATGAAAACTTGACGATCGATACGATTAGAATCGTGTAGAGGGGTGGTTAGCGTGTTTGGCTCCTTATGCTAGGGTCGCAGGTTTGTATCCTCCCGAGGGCAAAGTTAATATGTCGGTGATCAACTATTCTCCCAACTCGGCGAAAGCCGAATACTTCCACCTACGTGCAACAACCCTGCGAAAGCCTTCGTCTCCAGCTAAGCTGTATGTTGGTATTCGTTATCCTTTTTACGCTAATTGTAAATGACATTTATAGGCAGTAAATGAGATAGTTAAAATAGATAAATAATTGATCCTTTGAATACTGTAAACAGAAATAATACTCGTGTTTCGAAGAGATTCCTTTCATTCTTTTTTTAGTGTAGCCTTACTCTTGTTTATGTTGTGATTATGGTTTTGGTTAACTCTTGCTTTTCGTGGTATATGGTTTTTTCGCAGTAGAATGACAATTCCACGAGTTACCAATTTCCTATTAAAATGAACGCTCGGGTCAAATTGTATACTTCGGATCCTCATTTATTTCATTAATGGTTCTCCAGGCCCGAGATTCCGTAATTGGGGTCCAACATTGGCGCTTTGGGCACGTAGCGCCGCGGTTTGCCGACAGAATCGGAAGAAAGGGGATTAAAGTGGCGGCGAATCATTTGGATTTGATGGAACGCATGTTGCAGGAAAATCATACGGAAGGGAAAATGGATTACGTAGAAGGGGATGTACATACACGTGTGGTCAGTGCCAAAGACCGCCACCAGGGCGCACTTTTTTATAGTTCCCGACGCCGCCGCTTGAACTCGTGGAGGCATCCCGCGGCGTTCGTGAACTCGCTCCACTAATCCACGTGACTCCCTCGCAATCACGAAGCACTTGTTTCGTCCGGCTCTTCCTCGTGCCTGGAGAGCGAGGAAGAGTTTTATTATACGGTTTTTCATTTTCCCCCACCCCTTCCCATAACCTCTATTTTTCTCGCTATATCGCCGCCTCCCGTGCCATAGACCTCGTGATCACGTGCATTGAGGGAAGGATACGGCGGTGCGAACAGCGGGAACTTCTTGTGGTCATTTCCTGAAAGTCGTGAGGAGCCAATCAATTGTTGTCATTCCGCCAGTTTGGTTTATTTTTGCCCCTACAAAATCTGTAATCACGATAATGCGATAACAGTCCTTCGCCAACCGGTGTTTTTTTTTTGGGCCATTCACCACAAGTTAAATAGCGTCTTGTTATATATTTTTGTGTGTTCCAATCCATTCCTATTATATTGTAGTATGTCGTGGTTTGATCTTTCGAGATTTCTAAATTTATCCGTTACCATTTTTGTAATTCATAGCATGGAATTAGCTAATAAAGACGACTGGATCCGTCAGATCAGATAACTGGAGTAGGTCCTACATAAAGCAATTAAGCATGCTATGTACAAAAATCCGTCATAGGTGGTAATTGACCTATCGTTGACTGTGATAGCATCAAGTTTTATGGCTATAGGAGTTACCTAGACTGACAGTTGGATTTGAATCTTAAGGCGATCTCGGTCATTTATGTTGTAATTATTTATTGCTGCAACCAATGGCGTAGCAATGGGAATCCGGGCCCTGGTTCGAGAATTCTTTATGGGGCCCCAATCTACTCCAATATATATTGGTAATCTTATTTTTATAGAGAATAATTTTAATGATCTAGATTTATTAATACTTTTTGTAAATAAAATATATTGCAATCGTTCAATAATTTTAATAATGATTTCAGGGTGCAAATAAGTAGCACAGAAATCAGGTTACACGATTATAAAGCCGTAAATTACAACAATTTTTATACTGCAAAACGAATAATCTGTTGCCGATATGTAGCATCTATCACATAACACATTATTAACTTTCTACTTAGCAAAATTCTTCTTGCGATCTTTACTTTCCGCAAAATTGGTTACAATTGCAGAAGTGTCAATTTATTGTGCGGGTCGAAGACTTGTCGCACGGGCTCTTGGGGCCCCCGAGCTCCGGGCCCTGGTTCGACCGAACCATCGGAACCATGATCCCTACGCCGCTGGCTGCAACTGTCTCCATGTTTTTCTGAAATCGAGATGTTTATTGCGATATGCGTTGCCGTATAGCTCGTGAACTGAAAATACCTCTCTTTATTCTTCGATTGATCATTTGTTCATACTTATGCTCAAATCTTGTTATTGTTTTTAAAAATATACTCAGTCCGATATTTGGGGCAGGACCAGCTGTACTACGTATATAGCATTTGAGTGACCTAAGTCCGATTATTGCCGCTCTAATCGTATTATAGGTTAATTTAAACGTCACTGTATTAGAAAACACCGTAAGCCTCCTTTCAGTTTCTTTACGATGAGTGATTCACGACGCTCATCTTCTGAGTCAACGTTCTCACAGTTACGCGAGGGGGGGAAATAAAAACATTTTCGTTCGATTCAGGCTTCGATGCGCCCATTTTTTGTCGCTTCTGAAGAATATCCTCGCGGTTTTATTTTTTTATTATTTCATTGCTTTCTACACGCCAACTCTCCCCATAAATGCGTCCCCTTCCCGAATTTATCCTTCCATTTCGGCGTCTCGCACGTTTTCTCGATCATTTTCGTCCCCGCCTCTTCCAACCACAAAGGGTTGATCTCGAGAATGACATAGGGAAAGGGGTGTTACGACAGTGGTAGTGAGTGGAGGGTAGAAATGGGGTGGTGCTGGTACTGCGAGAGTTAGCGTCGGATACGGCGGAAGGGGGGGAGGACGTAATGACGGTACAAAAGGCGACCCCCTACTCTCCTCCATCATCCACCTCCCCCTAATATCCTAGAAGGGGTTTTGGTCGGGTGGGTTGGCCCTACTGGGAACGCCGTTCCCACCCAGGCATTAATTCTCGAGTCACTTCGAGAATAGCGGGCGTTAAAATTATAGTGATGAAGATATCGCCGCGTCGTTTTTTTTGGTTGACTCGTTTTTGACGTTCGTGAGCTGCGTTTTATTGAATTCGTGTCTTCGTTACGTGGGCGCATTAGTGCTTTTCCTAAATGCGTCGGGGATAGGCTATTTCTGGGCATCCTTCGTATTTTCTTCGCGCTTGCTCGTTTGTAATTGTATTTTCGCGGTTGGGTGGGTATTTGTCTTGCGTAGCTTAGGAACTCATTCTATCCTCCATAACTCGAGCCCTTCTACCACGAATTTTGTTTTATTCGATGATTCTTTATTTACGGTATGCTTATACATTGAGTCTAAAAATATGATGACTCGTACTCTTTTTGACTTCACATAATCATTTGTGCCCTATATAACATATCTTCGCCTTTTTTTGGAAATATGTAGTAGTGTAAAAATATAACCACTTAAAATTTGTATTTTTCATAGCTGTTATAAGTTATAAGTTGATACCAGGATTTAGGCAGTCTGTAAAACTAATTCTACAGCACCAGATGTTTTAAGTTCAAGTCCCTTCAGGGCTTAAGGAGAAAGTTTCGACTTGGTTTGAATAACAACATAATGAAAATATTCTTTTAATATTACTAGTTTTTTAGCATATTAATATATGCTCCTGTACTTTGATAATCAATGCCTGCGACTTAAATGGTGGGCGAATCTAATACCTTCTTTCTGAAAAGGATAAAAGAAAAATCGAATGTACTACAACCATGAACATTGGCTGTCACGTCAATTTACTTTACGAGGCATTGATTGCTCTCGAACAAATACTTCATACTCTATCGCTCAATCTTAAAGATTTATTTTCCTCTCATATGAGACATTCCTCCTTCCCCTCCACCTTTCCTTTCCTCCCTGCGGTTCTTGTATGATCTCTAGAAGAAACCGGGCTTATATGCGCCATTATCTTCTTCCCTCTCCTTCCTCCCCTCTCCCCCTCTCTCAATCTCCATCCTCCTCTTCCCACTCCCTCCCACTCTCCCTCCTCCCCCTCTCCCTCCCCCTCCTCTCCCTCCTCCCACTCTCCCTCTTTCCGCTCTACCTCCTCCCGCTCTACCTCCTTCCAATCTCCCTCCCCCTCCTTCCCTATCCTCCCTCTCTCCTTTCTCCCCCGTAACTCTCAATCGAATTGAGATTTGACTTTTGCAAGAAGCGAAGGGACTTCCGTTTGCACTTCGTCGTGGGTTCTCCGCCCCAGAGCTAATGTTTACCTATGAAAGGGGTGTGGAGGGAGGGCGCAGGAGAAGGGATACGGGAGTAGAGATTTTGCCATCCAGTTTTGTGTCAACAACCTCATCGTATAATCTGAGATAGTGGTCTGAAAATGTTTTCCTCTCAGCGTCTGACTGGAAAAAGGATGGAAAATTAGTCTGTGCGGAGGTGAATGATATAACTAGGAATAAGTATGTGTGATGTGTCGTGTGCGCGTGTTTTGTATGTGGTAACACGAGCGAGTAGAGATCGACGTATTTTATCTTATAATTTTTCTGCAATTTAAAGAAAAATTCCTGCAGTTTTATTAAGGTGTATGACCCATCTGGATGTATTTTCTTTTTAAATTCGCAAATCCTGTTGAAGTTGGATGGAGTCGTCGCGTAGGAATTTGTCTGGTAATAAGTTATAATGCCGTAATCCCAGAATTAACCGCCTAAAAGAAAGCCAAGGTTATAGATATCAATGGCGGAAATACAACCTTTCGCCCCCACCCCTCCCCTCCGTCCCCGCGAAAATAATTTTTGGGTTAATTCCTTGTTTAATAAAGCACAATATATAGATAAATACCTAGGTGGACTTGCAGGGCTCCTAAATCGATCGTCCCTTCGCGGTCGCGGATTATGCGGTATTATAGTTCCGCTACAGGTGTATATGTTCCATAGTATTTGACCTGATTTGTCTTTCGTTCAATTAGGTTCCGCATTATTATTGGTTGTCACCATCCAGATGTAATTGGGCTGACAAATCTTAAGTTTCTTTATACAGTTTTATTCAAGTGAAGTGTAGGGTTAGAACCGCAGAATCGTTCCTTTTGTTTTGGTCTTGGCTTAGGCCCTGCAATTATAGTTCCCCGCTACCAACCTCCGTTTTCGTTCAGCTGTCGTGTAGGTGTTATGTTTCTAACCTCAGCAGTCGTGGTGACTTTCTACGTTTTTGATGGACTTGTAAAAATGATGTAAGGATCGGGAATACTTGGAGCGACGTAGCACTCTCTCGCACATATTAAGAGCACCGCGGACTATAAAAAAGATCCCCGCGTGCCTTTCCGTCGCCTATTTTATTGCCCTCCGCGGCAATGGAATGATAATTGCTTCTTATGACGAGCACGTGCTGCACTTTCGAGTTATCAAGGGTCGATTATAAGAGTCCATCAGAAAAATTCCTGGGCACCCGGACGTGATCTTTCATCCTCTTCTGATTAAATATCTAGAGGAGGAGAAGCGAAGCGGAAATAAATATTGCATCGGAATGGGAGGAGGAAGAGGGAGGGGGGGGAGATAAAGATAAGTACGTGGGCGTGGAAACAAAACGGAGAGAAATATCGAAGGATATTTGCTTGGTTTTTTATCGTCATGCACTTTATGTGCAGATTATGTGATAGTGACTTATACGGGGTGAGAACTCTTGTTGAATTTGGGGGTCTGGAAGTTTGTAAACGGAGAAATGAGAGTCGTGCGTGCAAGTTGTGTATGAGAAACGATCGGGAAGGGACGTCAGCGCTGTTGAACGTGCGCGTTATTCAGTAAACTTAATCAGGGAGTGCGTGGTGATAATATTGGCGCGTATGAAAGCGAATGAGGGAGGGAAGACGCCGTGGTCATAAAGAGCGAACTTCATGATTTTTTGTGATCTTGTTTTAATAATTCTATGAGCGGTTGGGGCATGGGGGAGAGGTGGCAATGGTGATGGTTTCGAAACCGCGAATTTATTTCCAGCGGTGTTCTAATTAAACCGCATTGTTCAACTACCATGCAATCATTTGCCTGGCGATATTAATTTATGGCTTCCCTCTGTAAGCGCAAGTAGTGAAATTGTAAGAAACCATGTTTAGTTAGTTCTTGAGTTTTTATTGCTCATCATTTGGAAGCTGTTGAATTTGAAGTTTTAAATTTGTGTCGTAAACTGGCCTAATTATTAGAATATGTCTTCCGCAATACTTGATGTAGGCAAGTAGTGTATGCCTAACAAGGTGGAAATACCTGTATAATTTAAGAAACGACATCCATCAGCTTTGCCCGAAAGTTCATTTTGAATTTATCTTCTGCTTTGTATGGACTTCATTTCTTGTCATTTATTATCTTAATCCAGCTCACAAAATCTTCGTCGAACAGCGAAAACAGGAGAACGAAAATTAGTATATCTACTAAACTTATTAAAGTATTTTCTGCTTTTTCTTTAGTTGATCGATAAAAAAAAGACGCATCGATTTTTCAAATAACGAGAACCTTGGTACTCTCGGAGAAGTGAGTCTTCACAGCCCCTTGCTTGCTTTCAAGTAGGTAAAGAAAGCATTACGAGGAGTTTTTAAGGATTGGGTCACTCGTGTTTGCAGTGCTGTTGTGCACGCGGAATGCGTAGGTTTTGCGACAGGGAGGGAGACGGAGGAGAAGAGAAGGGAGGAGCGAAAGAGTGCGAGCTGGGGCAGGGATAAGAGGGAGGGAGGCTCTTAAGAAGGGTTGGGTGGTCCCACTACTCTTGATGATGAAGATTACGCCTAGGCGGAGGGAGCGGCGAAAAGTGGTGATTACAGGGTGAGACGACGAAAAGTGGGGGGTGTGAAGGAGGTGGAGGGAGGCTAGATGGCGTAGGGAATTGTGGGTTGGCGACGGGGGAGGAGTGGGGGAAGGGGTGAAAATTGAGGATGGGAGCAATCTAATTGGGTATGGAGGGAGGAAGTTGAGGGAAGATGTTGTGCGAGGTTTTAGTCTTGGCGGGATGCGAGATGGCTCTTTGCTAAGGTAAAGGATTAATGCGGAACGATTCGTCTCGCGGTGAAGTTTCACGTTGTCTCCACGTGTTCTTCGACGTTCGCATTATGTTTTCGAATATCTTTCCACGAGTCAATTGGAGTGAAAATTTATGCGTCGCGAGAGGAGAACTTCAGAGGAAGTAAAAATCGAAATTGTGAAATTTTCTGTTTTTAACATATTTTTCTTTTTAAATTTGCGATAATGTAAATGATGACCGAAGTATCTTGAGGAAGATATGTGTGCGAGTTTCCTAACGGTCAAAGCAAGGTCTCGCTATAAGCCAGTGATTATTTTGTACACTCATTTCATTGTAAATAGAGGGTGGCTGTTAAAAAGGGTTAAGGTAAAATTCTCGGATCAAAAGGAGTCACTTATTTGCGATGTCAGCACTTGCGACTGCAGGTGAATAGATTTAATACTGTTAAGCGGTTGGGTTTTGCGTAATCTATTGTGTTGATGTCGTAAGTGCTCATGAGAGAAAGGAATGTCTGGGAGTGTTTCAAACATGAAAATTTAAAAAGATATGGGTTGAGCTTCCTTTACGGATTACATGTATAGGTATAATTGGTAGTTCTTGCATTTATAAATAGTTTGATTGAACCAGAAATGCATATAATTTTAGAATCGATGCTTAGCTGAATTACCACTCAGCAAGGCAATTTTGTCACCGAAATACCGGTTTTATTTAACTGCCTTACAGCTACTGGGGTAACCTAGATAACCCATTGGTTCAATTTTATTGTTATAGATAGATATGAAAGTTTTTTTTTGACGTAATGCAGAAAAGAACTAGCGATCACGTGACATGGAGGCGGCCATTTTGATTCCAACGCACCGCTGTGCCATCTATCACGGAACGAAACAAAAAGAAGCCAACTCGAACCTACTTAATTGTTTTATTTTTCCTCTTGAGTTTTATTCGCGCCTTTTGTTTTTTCCCTCGGCCGTTTCCTCCGCCTCCTGATAGGCGCATCCGATTGATTGTTGTTTGTTTTCAGAGCTCGGTCACGTTCCTTCCATTATTTCGATATTATTCGTATAAACAGCGAAGTGGAGAGGGGGGGCGCGAAGTCTTTTTTCGGTTTTGTAAACATCATGAGCGAAAGAGAGCGGGGAGAGAGAGAGAGAGAAGTATCCGATGGTGTTTTTTATTATTTACGCGAGGGGTGTGGAGGGAGGTGTGAGGAGGAGGAGCGGGAGGGGGAAGGCGTGAGCCATCGATCTCTCACACGAGAGGAGGGAGATGGGTAGGAAAAAGGAGGCGGAGAAAGAAAATAGGAAAAAAATATCGGTTAAAAAAATTCCGGAGCTTGGCGGATACTCCGCTCGTAGTCTTGACTGTGGTTGTGTGGGAGTGAGGGCATTGTTGGAGGAGTTTTGAGGCGTAAGAGGTTGGCGATGGTAGGATGAAGAGGCTGTGGGGTGTGTGTCGGTGTGGTAGTAGTGGTGGAAAGAGATGATGGGAAGTGGGAGATGGATGGGAAGAGAGAGACGGGAGGAGTGGGGAGAGAGCAGAAGAGAATTGAGTGTGTGGGTTGTGATGAGAGGGTCCTTGGCCATCTACTTCTTGCGGCCTCCTCGCTTCTTCACTCTCTCTCCCTTTCTATCTCTTTTTTCTCTCTCTCCAACCTCTTGAGTGAGCTGGCCCTGAGATATCTGGGCATTCTGCTCAAGTGACGCTCTTCCCTTTCTCACTCTCTCTCTGCTATCTTCTGCTCTCCACATCACTCCTTTTCTTTCCACTCAACTTGCCCCTCTTTAGTCTGAAACCTTCTCTCCCCTTCCCACTTCCTCTCTTTCTCTCTCTTCCCCCCCCCGTCCCTCTGCCTACCTCTCTTAACTCACACCCTCTCTCTTTATCATTCCACTCTGTTCGCTCTTTCCCTCTCCCACTCGATCCTCTCCATCTTCGCGTTCTTCAGCCTATCTTCATCTCTCTCTCTCCCTCTCCACTTTTCTGGTGCTTGGTTTTAATCCCCTGCGTCTCTCTCCCTCTCTTGCGCGCACTTCATTCCTCAACTTTACCCACTACCTCTTTATCTCCATATTCAGTCTCCCACTATAAATTTCTATATTTATGTCCCCTCTCTCCCTCACCTGAAGTCTCTCGCTTATGCTCTCCGCACGTGCTTTCCAGCTCTTCCTCTTCTCGACGCTTCTTGCTACTTTTTTCGACGTATAGTTTCTGTTATCTTAGATTCTCCTTTCGTTTTCTTTCGTCCCTATCTGTGCTTCTCCTTCCAACTTCTTTCGTCAACTCGTTTATTCCTTTAATCGGTTTTCTTCTTTCCATTTTTAACTTTTGTTTCTCTCTCTACGTTTTTCATCGCCTTTTCTTTTAAAATTCCTTTTCCTTGAAGTATATTTCGTATCTTTTTCCGTTCTCATTTCTTCTATCTAATTCAAATATAAAGTTTTTCGTTTTTTGCATTTCGTTTCTCTTCTCCGCTTGACTTTTCTCTACTCTCTTTTTCCACTTTCAACTTCTTTCTCATTTCTAGTCTCACGTCATGGGTCGTATGGAGGGTTATTTTCAGGGGCATAATACAGTTTAAACAATATTTAACTATTTTCTTTTTTCTATGATATCAGTTGCCTAGTATACTTTGTTAATAGGCTTGCTGTTATTTATTAGCCTGTTATAATACTCGATGCTAACAAGCAATAATAATTGCAATACTTCAACAGTAGTTAGTCAAAAACCCGTGGTAGACCCATGATCACTTGCATCCCCTAAATTTTCCCATGTCTCATACCGCCATGTTAAAGTTTTGTCAACTTTTTTGAGCTGTTCTTATCGTTTTATTTTGCACTATTTTCCTCTTCCTTCTCTAGTTATTTCAAAATTTTCCTCATCTTCCACTGGCTGCTCTTTTCCTTTTCACCTTTTCCTTTTATGGTCATTTTTTTCTCGCGTGTAATACTCTGACCTTCGATTCGCAACTATCTGCCAATATAATTGCCCTCTCGCCGTTTCTCGTTTCGTCATCTCTTCGCCGAACCTCGCCACTTCCTCCTCCTTCCCATTCTTTCAAGGTTTTTATTCCTCCTCCTTCCCCCTTTCAATCGCAGAAATAAATCGTTCCTCGATTCCCCCGACGGTTGCCAAGATATCCCCGTCTCCAATTACACGAGCAAGGAGGAGAAAAAAAACGCATCATTTCCCGTAGAGACCGTCAAATGCGAGTTCTTCGACAAAAGCGGTTCTACCCTACGACACAATGACATTTACTTGGACTTTTTTTATCTGACGACTTCCGCCATTCTTGGTGTGTCTATCTCTCTTCCCCTCCTCTCCTCTCCCCCTCCGATTTCCTACCCCCCTCCCTTTCCATCTTTTTGCCATCTCTATTGGCTCCATCGGTTTGATCGTTGCTTCTCGAAGTAGGGATAAGAGCCTTCTGCGAATGGAGTGGTGAAGGGGGGGAAGAGGAGGTGGGGGTCAGAGGGGACGGGCCGATCGAGAAGTGGCGCCTCCCTTCCCCCTAATGAGTGGGTGGTTTGGAAAAAGACTGCTGGACGAACCTCTTCCTTGCACTCAAGTCTTCATGCAAAGCGACCCCTCCCCCCACCCCACTCCTCTCCCCCCACCCCACTCCTCTCCCCCCCACCCCACTCCTCTCCCCCCTCCCGATTCCTCTCCCCCCTCCCGATTCCACTCCCCCCTCCCGATTCCACTCCCCCCTCCCGATTCCTCTCCCCCCTCCCGACTCATCTCATCTTCCCCCTCCCAACTCCTCTTCCCCCACCCCACTCATATTCCCCCACCCCACTCATCTCCTCCACCCCACTCATCTCCCTCCACACCACTCATCTCCCCCACCCCACTCATCTCCCCCCGCCCACTCACCTTCCCCACCCCACTCACCTTCCCCACCCCACTCATCTCCCCCCACCCCACTCATCTCCCCCCACCCCACTCATCTTCCCCCACCCCACTCATCTTCCCCCACCCCACTCATCTTCCCCCACCCCACTCATCTTCCCCCTCCCGCTCCCTTCTATTCCTCCCGTAACCTCAACTGTCTCCGGGTACGCCTCCTCTCCTCCAATCCCCGCCTTCTTCTATACTCCTTCAGATTTATCTGTGGCTTGGAAAAGTTTCTATTCTTCGCTGCCTCTTTTATACGGTCCTTTCTCTCCTTACTCTTCCCATCTACCATCTCTCTTCCTTATTCCCCTTGCTTCCTGCGTTCTCTCCCTCCCTCCTGCCTCAGTCTCTCTGACAACTTCATAATTACAGTGTAAAAAGGAGGATAGCTCCCTCTCCTCCTCCAAGAAGTCTTTCACATCTCCATCTCTCTCTCTCCATACTTCACCCCTTCCATACTTCACAACCTCTACCTCTCGAGGGACTTATCTGTAGAGGCCGCTAGCAGAGAAAAAAAGAAAATACTCGCGTCCTTCCCTTCATTTTTTCCTCATTTCGATTCTCTTTATTTTCTCTCCACTCGTCGAGTTTTCTCTCTTATCATCTTCTTCATCTTCACCTGCTTTGTTTTTTTTCTTCTCGTTCGGCTTTTTTCCGCGTGGGTGTGTTTTAGCGTGTTTCATGTCCGATGATGTTTGTCGTTGTAAGTAACGATTCGGCGGTGAAAACGTTTCGTAAGGAATATGTTTTGCGTGACCATGAGGTGTTTTTTTTAAATAGGAAGCTTCGCGTGCTGTCCCTCGAGGAGGAGGACATGTTGGTATTCGGTGCGTCTCTCGTAATTGTTCGAGTCGAGTAATTTTGTAGAAGGTCGTGTGAATTTCCATGCATGAGAATAGTCGTCCGGTCTTCGCAGAGGTTGATTTAGTTCACCAACAATATTTAATTTACCCATTTGACCATTTTACAATTTTATCATTATTATTTCAGTGGCTAAATTTAATTTTACCATACGTCCTACCTAATTCTGATGCACCAGTTCATTATTGTAACGGAAATGGTTAGGAAATAGACGAAAAGGGTAATTTTTACTGCTTATGTGTAGGTAATAGGGTATGTAAATGTGCGTTTTTGTTTAGGTAATATGATGCGAATGTTTGGTGTGATATAGCAGAGACGAGTCACTTCTCTATGCAAGCATCACTGTAAGACGATTAGAGATTACAAGTGAGTTAGATATGTCTGTTTGAGCCCTGATGTAAGAATTAATGACGGCTCCCTTGTTGAAAAATTAATGAAATCTGATTATCGTGAAAAAACAGGTTTGATATAAAAATGAAAAAAGACATTGTTTCGTATACGTACGTATAAATAGAAATAAAATTGATATTTCAGCGTTTCGAGTGCTTGTTCTTATAGTTGTTCGCTCTGCCGGTGGGCCCTTAAGCATCGCCCCGGATGCGTAGCTACGCCACCGGACACTGGCTTGTGTTATTTTGTACTTCCCCATGTTTGCACCTGCGATGCTGTGTGTTTTGCAATTTCACGGTTATTTACGCCTGCGTTGTGTCGAAATTTTATCATATTAAGCTAGAATTTCGTTTCTAACCTTCATGGCAAGTGTTAAAGCAACGGATTTTATGGAGTTTTTCATCGCGCCATTAGCGTCGCATTCGTTGGAAAATAAATTTATCATATTTACCCTAATTCGACTATTACAACGATCAGATCAAATCGAAATTGCCATGAATTTGACACCGTTCCGTTGCCTAAACGTCTCGGCCAAACGATTACGATTATTGATTTTTTGAGTATTAAATTCAAACGCCAACCTTGTAAGGATTTTTCTCTCGATTTTTTTCGCGTCGCCGATTCTCTTATTGTTACTTTCTCCCATATCGATTAGCGCCGCGGTGCTTTGCCGTTGCTGTATCTTTTCTTGTCCGCGTTCGTTCTCTCTCTCTCTCTGCCTTGAGACCGAGTATCTTCGCGGTTATCACCAATGTAACACCGTGAAATATTATTCTCTTCGCCCCTAGGTTTTCATATATTTTAATTCCCATTCTTCCCCCCTCTCTCATTCTCAATATAATCTCTCTTTTCCTCGCATTACACCGAGGAATAAGTTTAACTCGAATCGTCCTTCTAATTTTCTTTTTCGGGAAAAAACGATTTTTTTTCGATTCGCCTTTTGGTCTCGGGTGAAATTCACGTCTTCGAGAAGATAAGGAGCGTGGTATTTTCCGTGAGGTGCCCCGCTGCGCTACATCAAGAGGCGAGGAAATGGGACCCTACGTTCTTCATCTCTTGCACAAGCGCTGGTTGCTTGGATGGTTTTGAAAAGGGTTAGGGGAATTGGCAACTTAATTTTTCTCTTTAGGTGTATCAAAAAAGGAGTTAATCTAAGAGTGTTAAAAGAAATGGTATGGAGAAATTAATGTGGTCTTCTCGAGTTTTGAAAGGTGTAGCTTCTTTTTTTTTAAATAGCAGTTTACAGCCCGTTTGTTCGTGGAGGGTTGTGTTATGGAACGGGTTGGTTTTTTTGTGGATTATGATATTTGTTTTAAACTAGTAAATTGAGTGTGCTTGTATTAAAGGATGTTTTCCTGTTCGTCTGGTTTTTAAGTCAATATTGTTATTAAGAGTTAATAATAAACTCTTAATAACAACATTGACCTAATATTGACGCGAATAAAAATTATTTTTATTTGCATTTAGGATAGAATTTTTTCCAAAATAAATGTCATTCGTAGAGTTCCTCAGTAATATCTATGTCTATCGTTCATTACTTGCTCCTGGTTACGCTTGTGCGTCAGTCTTGCGAGATCCCTACGCTAGATTTTGCTTTGAAGTCGAGTGTTTTTTTAAATTTATGACGATGCTTTCTTCTCTTCCTCAAATCTGCTAATGAATTGCATTTAGGATTAATGCCTGTAAAAGTCGACCATATTCTCTGGCTTCGATCGAATGTTGGCTAGAATGCATACCATCTAATATTGGATTATAACCCTGCCTTGAACTTGAATACTATTCCTTTCTATTCATACAACATTTAATGACATCGGTTTAAGTGATATAGTTGGAATTTTTTTCAATTAGCAATTAGTTTTAATTTTTTAATCTCTACAAATGCCCTGTCATTTTATATTTATGACGATATAGACCGTGATTGACTTAACCTGTGTCTCTTTTGCTTCTCAGGGCCCGCCACAGCCGGGACAGCCCTTCAAGTTTACGATCGGAGAGTCATGTGACAGGATAAAGGAGGAGTTCAATTTCCTGCAGGCGCAGTATCACAAGTGAGTTTCCATGGTGATGATCCGAGGGACCCACGAGTCCTCCTTAAAAAAAGTCATTGCGCTCTCGTCGTTTGGAGGGAACATCGGAGGCGGTCGAGACGGAGTTATTTCTCTGCTCCCGCCTCTCGCCTCTCTCAGAACGTAATGTATGGAGAAAAGCTTGAAAACTCACAATACACGCACACATACAAATGAACTAGGGTTACCAACAGTCCCAAAATTTGGAGGTACAGTCCCTCATTTTCATCACTCGTCCCTCTTTGTTAATTGACCCGCTTGTTGAAAAATCGTGATTTATCTCGCGTCTCTCACTTAAACAGCGCAGGGACATCCTTATTGGTCACATAAAGCTATCCGATGCCTATTTATGTAAAGCTGATCCATCAATAAATGCACCATATAATACTCCACTGTACTATATCCCCCTTTTTAGTCGGTAAATATTTAAATTTCTATTGTATCTATTTTATTTATCCAGGTGCATACATATAACCACGAGCAATTCACGCGTAATAATTTAATTCATTATTTTCGATTGCTCCCATTGTGTGGTTTCAAGCTCTTCTCATCTCCTAGACATAGGAAAACTATTAGGTAATATCCAAATCATCCCTTCATGATGGGCTTACATTACTTAGCGGAAATCACCGCCGAATTAATTTCGTATCGCGACACTTTATTCTTTTAAAGTGAGGGAAATTGCGCCATTCCTTGAAGCGAGCATTGGTAAAATTGAATTACGACGGAGTCGTGAATGGGTTCTCGAATTTCTTTTTTTCCGAAACCGCCAGCCATGAATTCTGTTATGGCATGAGAGAGCGAAAAATACTTTTTTCTAAATGAACTCTCTTGCGGGGTGGGTTTGAGGGGAGGAGGAGAGAAGTGCTTATTGAATTCCGCATGAATTAGCTTGTTATTTACTCTTTATGTATATCTCTACCTCGGCGTGTTCGCCTTCCTTTAAGGTTTCCACTTCCCGGTACCATTTGGCTCGCTTGGATGTTTCGTTAAGACATCTTGTTGGCTTCTTCTCCCGTGTGGAGGGGGAAAGGGGAAGAGGTAAAGGAATTGCTCCGTCGGTGGCGAAGCCAACAAAAGTTGACTGTCGCAACGCGAGGGATAGAGGAATGGGGAAAGGAGGGAATATTTGGGAAAGCTAAAAAATGAAGGAGATACTAAAACATTTCAATAAGCTGTATTTCGAGAAATATCCTGATTTTAATGTGGAAAAGGGAGTGATAGGAAGTATATTGGGAGGAATACCGGTAAGTTAGACGAATTTAATGGGTAAAATAATCACGTCGCCGCGAGAATAGTGGAAGGAAAAAATCGTGGATAGAGGGGTGAATATTTTTTTGGTGAGCTAGGATGATTCGGATATTTCCTTGTTTGACGTTATATAAAAATGTTTCCATGTCCTGGAGAATACGTGAAAGATTTATAATATTGCATTTCTTGCTACTAAAATAAAGTTGTTTTTCTATAATATAATGGAAAGATTTCACTGTTCTCAGAATTTGTTTGTACTTACAGATAAATCTACGATTTTGTTCAAATTTGGCAAATTATTTCATCGTGTGTTGCCTGCCTCAGTTCATATTAATTATAACAGTTCATAATTTGTACCTTTCATTTAATCGTGTTTTATCAAAAGAGAAAGTATGATTATTAATAATGTTCTTAAGTTCTCTTCTCAATAAATATAAGATTTTATATTTACTTGCCATATTTAATTTTACTGTTGAAATGATTTCCTTGCCTTTTCTCCTCTTCTGTCAGCCACATTCATTACTATAATAAATTTGTAGTTCAAATTAATTCTGTCTGTCGAATGGGGAATTTAAGTAAGTTTTCCCTTAAATAACTTGTTGTTCATTTTTATAACAAATAATTTGAAGTGTCGGTACGAAATTGGCAATGGAAGAGGAGAAATTGGTCGTCTTATTTTAATCACATTGTTTTTGTTCATTTTCACAAATTGTAAATTATATATTTTGAATTCTAGAATTAAAATATCATAAATGTATACAGGATTTATTTTATATATTTTGTTTTATCAAGAGTGTTTTAAATTACTATTTGTACGTATTATTACACATTTTTTCCTTCTTCCATATCATAGGTGTGATTGTGTGTGTGTGTGTGTGACTGCTTGGATGACTTTGCTCTGTCGCATGATTGGGCCTTCGATTATAGATAAACCCATTTTATTTTTATGGAATTCTTTCGTGACATTCTCCGCATTAATGAGAATTCTGCCCAGGCCAATTTGTTATCAGAGCTCGCTAGAGAGAGAGAGAGAGAGAGAGAGATTGCGACTCTAGTGTGAAATGGGTGCGGTATTAATCAAGTCTGTCGTCATTTCTCTCTATTCGAGTACAATCATTTAAGTAGCTTAAGTGCGAATTTACTTATAAAAATAAAGGTGGGAAAGTCACGAAATTATTTGGTTAAAGAGACTTGGTATGAATATGCACCACTTTTACGAGTCGAGTGTTACTGTGGGTGTGAGAGGTTTGAATGAAAAGCTTCCTCAAATGTGAGAAGTCACTTTTGGAATGTAAGCTGACCTTATGACTTTGACACACACACAAAATGCGTTTTTATTTGTAATGGGATATTCAGCTCGCGGTAAAACACGCCCCTCAAACGCCGTGCTATTTATATCTTGGAAGATTGAGGATGGATGAGGGCAGAGGGAGGCACTTTCTTGTGTTTCGTCCGTTTGACCTTTCGTCCATGCATGTACTCCGGCGCACAGAGAGCGTCATTGTCATTCAGGCGAGCAAGTCTCTTTCTTCTTCCTTTTTTCCTTTATTTTCCCTTCTCCCTCCCCTCCCTCCTTTCTCCCTCCCCTCCCTCCTTTCTCCCTCCCCTCCCTCCTTTCCCCCTCCCCTCCCTCCTTTCTCCCTCCCTCTCCCTCACTCCCTCTTTCTTCACTCCCTCTTTCCTCACTCCCTCTTTCCTCACTCCCTCTTTCCTCACTCCCTCTTTCCTCACTCCCTCTTTCCTCTCTCCCTCTTTCCTCTCTCCCTCTTTCCTCTCTCACTCTCTCCCCGTCTCCCTCTCTCTCCCTCACCCTCTCCCCGTCTCCCTCTCTCCTTGTCTCCCTCTCTTCTACCCTCTATCCATCTCTCTCCCTCTATCCCATTTCTTATTCATTTTTACCCCATCACGTCTTCACTTCATTTCTCCCTTCACTGCTTCATCTCCCTGGCCAACATCGCCCACTAACCTCCCTCGGCCTTTCTCTCTCGCTCCGCCATTTTCCCCGCCTCCGTCTCGACCAATTCCGTACGTGTGACGAATTTTCGTCATTTCTGAATCATTCAAGACTCAAAGTCGGGAGGGCGTCTTGTTGACGCACGGTTTTGTCATTGTTTTAAGGCATTCTCTCGGTGGATGCGATTCCTCCCACGTTTGTGTCTCTCTAGCGGAGTTTTCCCTCGTCTCGTCGCAGTCTTATTTTATTACCTCAAGATGGCAGCAGTGTAGCTTATTTAAGGCGTTTGTATCGTGCTAGCCTTTTTTTTGCATTTTTCCTAGTTCGTTCAATCTCGTAGGTTTGCGAAACGCTGCCAAACTAATGTTGGGATTATGGTAATGAAGGCTTGTGTGTGTTCTTGGGATAGTTCGTGCACCTCGTATAACGGTTTTTTGTTCGATCTTCAGTTGTTATCCGTGGTAACGGTCGTGGGATTAATTTTTGAACTTGTTTCTCCTTAGTCCCTTAAGGAGGGGTCGTTGAATGCTTGAATGCTGGTAGTTAGCATCAAATTTGTCCAAATAATCGACTTAAGTCGAGGATTTTTGCGAACTTCGATGACACTATCGAGAATATTATTTCCATATCTCTTGTAAGCTATTGAGTGTAATATCATTGAACAATTATTAGTTACCGAGGGGTTAATGATCACTGATGATGGCTGCTTTATTGATGAATGTACGTTCATGTGGTTAACGAGACTGTTTTTATAGCCTAAGAGTTTACCAGTATGAGTAATTTATAGGATTGGACTTCAGATGGAGGCGATTTAAACAGGGAAATGGTTATGAAATTCTCATCTTGTATTGTGAATTGAACAAGTCTGGCAACTTTTTCGGATCAGAAATGGACATCATAATCATCATAGATTCATATCCATTCTACTTTGTGGCTATCAGCAAGGTTGTTTTGATGTTTCGAGGTGGCGATCACGTCGATTAAAGATATACATCAGACGCATCAGTAACTCGTTACCTCTCTTATCATTTCTCTCACCATTGTTTGCTAATTTATTCTCTTTATACCTCCCTGTCTTTCACTTAATTAGCCATATCCTCTCGGTCGGTTTTTCTCTGTCCATCGCCACTCGATTAAGTTTTTTCTGCCGCTTTAAAAAGGTTTCTCGCGGCTAAATCAACGGCGCAGGTGCTGCTTGCTACCTTTCTCGCGGACAGATTTCTGTTCGCGTTTTGCGTTTGTTTCTTTTTTGCTTCGCGGACGTTCCGTAAGAGGGAGCAAAACTCCGATCGCTAGCGTCGCAGGTGCCTCCATCTTCTTTTGTTTGCCTTCTAATTACGCTTTTAATGGCTGTCGAGTCGGCCAGACGTATCGGTTTTGTTTTCTCATCCTAACGGCTTTGGACTAGGTACGCGACATCCATTAATTATCGAAAAGTTGTTGTCCGACCTTCGGATGTTGGAGAAATGCCTGCAAAAAGTGCGGCGGTTTTTATTTCGTTCGATTGATCGAATAGGTTCGATGTCGTCGCAACTGTCGTTTGATCGAAACAAATGTATTACTTTTGGTGTCATCATTTATCAAGTTTTCGCCTTCATTCCTCAGAAGTAGATGTGTCTGTTATTTGTAATAATATCATTGAATAATCATGAAAATATAAATTGAGGAAAATTAACGTTATTTAGTTAAAAAATTTAAATTTTTCGGAGATATTAAAGAGGAGGAGAAATATAGTTGAGATGAATCCAATGTTTTATTTTTTGTGGAACTTTGTTTTATCCTTCTTCCGAACCCTTTCGAAAAAAGCACTCTGAGATGATGCAGTAAAGACTCGTCAGTTTCATCCTCTATAACTGGATTTGTGAATAAATCTG
Source organism: Tanypteryx hageni (assembly GCA_028673005.1). Lineage (NCBI taxonomy): Eukaryota > Metazoa > Arthropoda > Insecta > Odonata > Petaluridae > Tanypteryx > Tanypteryx hageni. The sequence goes on from CM054115.1 coordinate 144,110,590, forward strand.
TTGCACTTGCTGGTTATTACCATTCACTCGCGTTCCATTTTTTCCTGTTCCGTTGTTTTTTTAATCGTGCTTTTGCTTTTCCCTCCGCGCTCTCCCGTATTCGCTCCATTCTCAGTCCAAATTTCTCCTCATCGTGAGATGAAATCATTCTTCGATTCCTCATATTGTAGGTGGAATACTCCTCTATGCCTTTTCGACGCGAGGCTGCCTTTATAATGAGGCGGAGTTTGGTAGCGTTCTGCAAGGCAATGCGCTCTGCGGACGAGGGCGGGAATGTGTGGTGGAAGGCGGGAATGGAGACCCAAGCTGCGCCCCGCTGATATTCGCTTGTTTTCCCCGGTGTTTCGCCACCCTGGATGTTAGAAGGTGTGATGATGGTATTTTTTTGTGATATGAGGAGGAGAAGCTTTGAAGAGTAGAGAAGGAATGGAGTGGGGAATTTTGAGATGCTATAAGGGAGGAGGGAATTCCGGTGGTGGTGGGAGGATGAGGGAGTCACGTGACATATATAAAAGGGCATAAATGCGCGTGCGCGGGGATTTGCTCTGGGTCACGAGGAAGCATTGCCCCCCGTCTCCCTTCTCCCCCCCCCCACCACACCCCGTCTGGTTTTCGGGGGCAAGTGGAAATGGAGGGAGGTTAATGTGAGAGCAGGAGAATGGATGTAGAAGTATATCCGAGAGGGTGGGGTTGGGAAAGATTCTTTCCCTTCCCTATTCGAGTCTTTCCTCCATTCCTCCCCCTTCTCCCGCTTCCAGTCTTCCGCCAAGGTCTTTTGCGAGGCTTTTATTCGGGCTGAGTGATTCAATTTCCCTTATTGTCGAGCAGGATGCCGTCCATTTTTTTTTCGTCTCCCCCCCCCCCCCCCCACAGCACATCTCTCCTCCCCTGTCTGCCATTTTATCTCCAACCATGCTTCCCCCCACCCTCTTGCTGTGGAGGTTGGGGAGTCGTTCTTGGTTTGCGCGGAAATGCACTTCAATTGTCCTGCCGGACTGTATCGCTGGGGAGTTGGTCATCCTGTTTTTATCATAGCGGTTTTTTATATCACGGAAGGTTTTCGTTGCAGATTTCTTTGGGAGAGTGTTATTTTGTTCTATTGATAAGGATTTTATTTGAGGCATTTTTATGCTTGTTTATATTTCAATCGCTAATAAAAAGACAAATATTCGAGGGTTTCAAGGATATCTTACGAAGTCAATTTTATCCCAATCGTAGTGTGATTTGTCTTTAGGATGCGTACATTTTGTTTATATCTTTGTATTACTGTTTATGTATGTTTCTGAGAAAGCATGGAAGTGGAAGATATTTATTTGCTCACTGTATGGAAAAAATTGATAGCGTTAAAGAACTTAATCAGTTTTGGCGATTATTTCCCGTGAAAAGTATAAAAAATGCACGAATTTCAAGTATTCATTTCGGTTTCGCGTGATTTTGGCCCTGGTCCTCCTCAGAAAAATGGCATTCCTAAGTTATAAATATATTTGTTTGTGCTTCTATGGTAAATAATGAGATAAACAAAAATATTAAAATCGGTTCGGAATGTACGATATTTTTCATCTCGATAAATAATCCCTTTAACGTAGTAGTTTCGAGAGGTATAATGAACTCCCAGAATGTGTTCTAGTGAGGTTTTCTTTCTTCTGTTACGAGAAGTCGCATAGTAAGTTTTCCTCCGGAGCATACCCCGCGCCTTAATTCGTGGCGCCACCTTTTATTCACCCCGTGCACCTTTCGTGCTTCCCTCCACACCTCCTCCGCCCTCCCCGCATCTTCCCCTCGCCCGCATCCCAAAGCTGTCCCACGCCTTCCCGCAAAGTGCAGTCTCACCATGTCGTGGTCACCCACACTTTGCCCGCAGATTGCTCCGCACCCCGTCCGGCAAATGCCCGCGTCCGTCCTCCCCTCTTCACTCCCTCTCCATCTCCCCTTTCTCCCCATCTCCCCTTCCTCATCTTCCCTTCCTCATCTTCCCTTCCTCATCTTCCCTTCCTCATCTTCCCTTCCTCATCTTCCCTCCCTCATCTTCCCTCCCCCTTTTCCCTCCCCCTTTTCCGTTCGTCTCACCTCTGGTTATGTTTGAAACGTGATTTATTCCCAAAAAAATCCGTGAAATTGATAATAAAGAGATAGAAGCCTCTTTATATTTAAAATATATTTGAAAGTCCTTTTTAAATGTAACTAAGGTGGAGATTTGTACCGGTACGTATGATGGCTCCCGTTTCAATGAAATGCGTTAATGTTAGTGCATCGGTGTGTAAGACTCAAGAATTTGTCCAGTATCATTAAGTTTAGGAATGGTAAGGGGCATTTACTATATTTTAATGGCTAGAGAAAATGTCGATTCTGGATATATTTTGGAAGGGGATTCGAGCCAAAAAAATATTTAGCAAGGGGTTCGCGGTGTGGAAAGGTTTGGGAACCGCTATTTTAGACAATCCTGATCTCTGCTCTTATGCTCCTGTGAGCAATTATGCGTCGTATTTCTCATATGGCAATTCTGTCTTGCGATGTAGCAGCTAAAGTCAACTTGCGGTAGCTGCAATAGCGTCCCTTGGGAGGGTTATTGTTATAGAGCTTTGATGATCAGCGTATTATTGGAGGAACAGAAGACAATCGAGTTTGTCGTGCACTAAGCTTTGTTCGGTTTAGGAATAAACGTTTTAATGGCTAACAGAGAATGATGTGTTTTTAGATAAACAACGTATCCTGCGCTTTGGGATACACCATTAGAAGAGTTTCCTATCAAAACATAACAGTTGAACATTCTCAGCCGGTACGTTATATCAGTCGAATTATACGGCTAAATCTTATAGCCTTGAAAATGCTGAGTAAACTATACGCGCAATCCTTGAAAAAAGTAGCAATTCGCAATGCTAATACACAAGGTTATGTTTTTATTTTATAGACGCAGGGTGCAATTTATCCTTTTTTTCTGAATTTATCGTAGCAATTCTCAGTATAGCTTTCCTTTTATTTATCAGCAGAGAATTCTTTTGATGTCTCATAATAAAAAGATGAAAATAGGACATTTGCGCCTGCTGTAGACGTAAGGGACCACGAATTCATTATTAAAGGACTAACTCGATACGAAAGAGAAGTCATTTCTCTTCGTCAATTGGATATAAGCTGTAAAAGGTTAGCGCGATAATTTTGAATTTTTTCGAATCGCTCATTTTCTTTTATCGTGATTTTTCTCTCTCGAAACAATTGCAAATGTCGTGTCGGCGAAATCTGTAACTTCGAGGAGATCATTTGGGGGAACGGAGAGAGGGTTGGAACGAGTGAGGATTATATTTTACCTTCCAAGAATTCATTATCAATTCTCGTCACGCAAATGTCGTCCCTCGGAAAGGAAATTATACCCGCGTGACATTCTAAAAAACTGCCGTTTATGTTTTGTCTTTTTTTTCTTTTTCGCTTCCTTTTCAAGCCCCTCCCCTTCTATGTCCTTTCCGCCGCCGACTTCCAACTCTTAGCAGTCAGTGCCCGCGGTTAATTCCCTTCCCACATCCACACTTCGAGATAGCAGACCGGCAGCAGCTATATTTCCCGTTATCGAGTGGGAAAACAACCGCGTGACATCCTTCTTTTGTTTCCTCTCCTTTTTATTTATAAGCCGTATCTCTTTAGCTTCGGACGCCCTCTCACGTCAGCGCTCGAAAAGCAGACACGAAAAGGGCGACACAATGCAGACGAGTCGTCCCTCTCCTCTGGTGGCGAGGGGAGGAAAGTCTTGAAACAAAAGCCGAGCGATATGGAGTGAGACGTGTTAGGGAAGGAGAGGTGAAAGGAAATTTTGATTTTCCTCTCAATTTTTCTTGTCGAGAAGATTTGAAAAGTAAAGAAACAAACGTTTGGTTTAGTTGTTACAACTTGGTTCGTTTTGCCGATTGGTTTTGCAAATGGAGAACTGATTGGCTTTATAGCTTTGGCCTATATCTGCTTTCCTTGTATTTGTCTCATGGAAGGACATTTACAAGCTAAATTTCAATCATCCGTGTTTTTTTTAGTTTTTGAAATTAATGACAGCCGTGCTCAGCGGTGATCCGCCGACTGTCGATTATATCACCATGGGGTCGACGTTTCATTTTTGAATCCATAATTTTATGTCAAGAATATGTTTTTTAATAATTTTTAATATTTTGAGTAAAAGAAAATTTTCCCGGAAATTTAATAGGGAACCGTAAAGTATTTTATGGAAATAGTCGCATCGGTTTTTTTATTATTCAAGGGAAAACCAATTACAAATGACTTGAAGGGACGTTAAATTATTGAAAATTGAGAATTAACTTCGGTGACAGTGAAATCCTGTTATTGTCATTCAAAAAGCTACAGTCATTGTCGCTTTCCTGTCTATTTCTATCATACAAACGATCTTTCTTACGGGGTAGCTAAGGTAAACTAGTCGTGTTTACTAGTGACTTCTCTCTTCCGAGACAATGCGACGTCACACTGACGCCACTCACAAAAAAGGTCGCTTTGTGTGTAAATGAAAATGAGTGTTTTTATTGTGAGCATGAGTGCGTGAACGTGTCATTACAATTCACTTCTGTCAAACAACACCACAAAAATGTTCGTGTTTTTTTATTTCTTTCTTCATTTTCTCTTTTTCTCTCTCTTCCTGTCCTACCATCCCATTCTCCGTTTTCTCTTTTTCTTTCTCTATTTAGCCTTAAACTGGAGTGCGAAAAGCTAGCCAGCGAGAAAATAGAGATTCAAAGGCATTATGTGATGGTGAGTATACGAATGAAAAAACGAGGGTTGGATTGAATCGTTTGTGGGCGCTGGTGGTTTTATATTATAGTGTGGTGTGTGGTGCCTCTAGGCTCTTGCTTGTGACGTCCATTTTGGTTCAATGGAGGATGATGGAGTGAACGAGACGAATGTGCGCGTGGTAAGAGTTCTCGATCGGATCGACCTCGCGAGCGACGCTCAATCGTTTCAATAAGTGGCGATAATATACATAATTGAATCGAATTTGCACGTGTCTGCTGTTTGATTAATTTTTTAATTGCGGGATTTTTGGTCTATTCTGGTTTCACGCGGAAAATATTCCCGCGGCATGATAGGACATGTTCCGATTTGTTTGAAGGGATTGTTTATTTTTTTTCGCTCACCTAAAAGCAAGTTTTTTACTAGTTAAATTTTAATGAAATGATAATTTATGTGATTTTTAATTGTCAAGATAGTCTGAGAAGAGACGGCGTATATTTCAAGAGCGTATAAGTGGATACTTTAATAATAATAAAATATTAATATGCGTTTATTTTCTCCATGGATTAATTTCCTAGGTAGTAGTTGAAATAAATTTTAATAATGTTCCGTCCTACTGGCTCTTAAATGGCTTTGCATTTATTGCACCATCGTTAGTAGTAAGATCATTTTATCATTAATAGTCATTGGAAAGATAATACTTGAAAACGTCTCGCAGCATTCCATCATTCTTCCGCATGAACATTTGAAAATCCATAATCGTTAATCCTCGCCAAATAACCCTTTCTTAAAATATCTTGGGAATTAACATGTCTTGTGTGTGTTTCTGGTTTGTCGTACACCTTCTGCACCATTTTTTTAAACCTCTTTAACACCATCCAGCGATAACTCGGTCACTAACCAAAAAGAAAAACAATATTCCAAAAACCTCCCCTTTTTGGCACCTCGTCCTCTGGGAAGCACAATCTCAGGGGCGCTAACATAACGATGGCCCTCTTTCCCCTCTCTTTTCCCCACTCTTTTCCCCAGTATCCCTCCCAAACACCCTCCTCCAATACCCTTAAGTATCGCCCAACCATTTTTCCAAATTGCACGTTGCTGTGGGAAAATTCGTCTCTTTTTTCCAACGAGTCTCCTCTCCTTTTTGTCTCCCTTTTCCATTTTATAATGGTGTGTTCTTACTTCCCGTCCCAATGTCTTCTTAAACACCCGTGTGTTGTTGTGTGTTTCGGTGCGAATGAAAGAGACGGTGTGTCTGCTTATGCCCGCGTATTTGGCGTTTGGTGTCTGGTTGTTGTGTATGCTTGTGGGTTGTTGCGTGTTCGAACGCGCGCGTGTGTGTGTGCACGATGAAGGGTGAAGTGCGTGTGTGTATGCGCACGATGAACGGTGAAGAATGTGTGTGTGTTTTGCAAGATTTTTGCCGAAGATTTTCTACCGTGATCGACCCTATTTGGGGGTTTTCCGGTCGAGTGCCGGAGCAACGCCCTTCAGCAGTAACTTTTTGATCTGAGATGAAAAATTACTTTTCCTGCTCTACTTAGCCTCGTTTGTCCTTTCCGTAATATCATTAACTTGAGCTATTTTTGGAGTTTGTTCGGACATAGATTTTTTGGAAGGAATAAGGAATTTTTCCGATCGAATCCTGCATAATCCTCGATTAAAAAATAATTTTATGCGATGGTTGACTAATTGAATTGTTTTTATCATGGGCGCCTGACTATCCTAAAAATCCGCCTGAAGGGGACAGCCGGAAAACAAAAACCGCCACCACTGAAAGCCACCAGGCAGCAGCAGTGGAAAAGCCCTCATCACAGAGGAGAATACAAAGCAACAAGCTGTCAGAAATGTTTTTCTGCTTAATTTTCCTTCAAGTCTGTCTCGATTTTTCACGTTTACTGTTGCTATATTCAATTGAATTTGTTGAGCAACTTTCTTGACAATGTTATACGAGTGCCATAATATCGACCATAGGAATCAGGGAATGTTAATATCCATTGCAATCAAATGCGGTGCTTAGAAGTTAGAATTAGAACTTATTTTGCGTTACGAAGCCATTGATCTGTAGAACATTGTTGAAAAATGCGCCATAAAAAGCTACTGAGCGTCGGATTGTAAATGTGTTTGTATAATGGGAACCCGTTCTGAGTGGCATATGAAATAGGTGCGTTCGAAGTCGACTGAAACGTGACAATTTTTCGCCAATTCATTCCTTGGACCTTTTTTCCCGCTGTCTACACATGTACGATGTGAATTCCAAAAGGATAATTCCTTAGTTCTAATAGAAAATTCTCTGCACCCGAAAGAATGGTCGTAAATTATTTAAAATACTATGTAAATTTCTTTTTATTTAACGGCGTATAATCACATATCTTCGTATAGGTAATGATTGCGTTGCTTTCATACCTTGATCATTTCTCGTTTGAAAAGTGACTCATCGAGATAATAAATGAAGCGTGATATTTTTATGATGTCATCTTGAAGGATCATGACGTCATCGCAGGAAATTTTTTCTCCTTGAATGTTTACTCCACAAAAAAAAAACGAGATCGCCCATAAAGAAATTTCGAACAAACGGCATGACGTAATCAGTTATGAAGTCCCGGTTAATAAACAGTTACTCAGTTCCGGAATCCTACAGACTGAATCATGCGCTAGTTGCTTAGTCAACGCAAATTTCACTCGTTTAACGTTGCCTTTGGTTAGAAATTAAAAGCATGCCTAATTTGCTTCCCCTCCCTTTCGGGTTTGCTCTGTGTAGAAGGATAAGTATGCTGCAGCTTATGCAATAGTCAACACGGCGTATCGCATGGGAACAAACCTACAAACCGCGCGTTATTGTATAATGGGGGATATACACGCGCCTCCTCAAATATTCCATCCCGCCGAATATTCTTCGCTTTCCCGTCATTCATCTCCTCTTCCCTCCATATCTCCTCATCCCACCATCCCTCCTCTTCCCTCCATCCCTCCTCTTCCCGCCATCCCTCTTCTTCCCTCCATCCCGCCTCTTCCCTCCATCCCTCCTCTTCCCTCCATCCCTCCTCTTCCCTCCATCCCTCCTCTTCCCTCCATCCCTCCTCTTCCCTCCATCCCTCCTCTTCCCTCCATCCCGCCTCTTCCCTCCATCCCTCCTCTTCCCTCCATCCCTCCTCTTCCCTCCATCCCTCTTCTTCCCTCCATCCCTCTTCTTCCCTCCATCCCTCTTCTTCCCTCCATCCCTCCTCTTCCCTCCATCCCTCTTCTTCCCTCCATCCCTCTTCTTCCCTCCATCCCTCTTCTTCCCTCCATCCCTCCTCTTCCTTCCATCCCTCCTCTTCCCTCCATCCCTCTTCTTCCCTCCATCCCTCTTCTTCCCTCCATCCCTCTTCTTCCCTCCATCCCTCTTCTTCCCTACATCCCTCCTCTTCCCTCTATCCCTCTTCTTCCCTCCATCCCTCCTCTTCCCTCCATCCCTCTTCTTCACTCCATCCCTCTTCTTCACTCCATCCCTCTTCTTCACTCCATCCCTCCTCTTCCCTCCATCCCTCCTCTTCCCTCCATCCCTCTTCTTCCCTCCATCCCTCCTCTTCCCTCCATCCCTCTTCTTCCCTCCATCCCTCCTCTTCCCTCCATCCCTCCTCTTCCCTCCATCCCTCCTCTTCCCTCCATCCCTCCTCTTCCCTCCATCCCTCTTCTTCCCTCCATCCCTCTTCTTCCCTCCATCCCTCTTCTTCCCTCCATCCCTCTTCTTCCCTCCATCCCTCTTCTTCCCTCCATCCCTCTTCTTCCCTCCATCCCTCTTCTTCCCTCCATCCCTCTTCTTCCCTCCATCCCTCTTCTCGTTCTCCTCACCCCCTTTCACCAACGCCGGGCTAAACCCTCGGAAACTCCGCGAGCACTCAATTCCGGAATGCAAACTGCGGCGACGGCTTCGAAAATCAACCTGTGCGATTTTGCGGTTTGAAATTGTTTTTGTTCTCCGTCCTCCGGGCGAGGAGGTTGCGGAGAGTCATCACCGCTAATTCGGCCACTTAAAACCGCGCGGGTCGTTCCGTGTTTGTTTTTTTTGTTGACAAACCGGAAATGTTTCTGAGGGGGAGGAGAGATTCGTTCAGGGATGAACTCGCACCCTTCCTCTTGTCATCGTCGAGAAGTCGGTATCGCGACGTAATCGAGGGCGCGGGACTGCCGATTAGAGAGCATTTTTGGACGGGCTTCCTGGGGGAGCGAAGCGACGCGTTACGGATGCCGATTTTGTTTGGCCGTTCCGCCGGAAGCGTGGGAGATTCGCGATTGTTTTGTGATCCGCTGAGCGGTAAAATAATTTGAATGGGTCCGCGAAATTTTCCATGGTGGTTGCGAACGGTGGTACGTTGGGCGAGTTTCTCTCCTGGATTTTAGGTTTTAATGTATAAAATTACCTTAGGGCGATACTTTGTCCGAATGATGAGTCTGGTGTTTTATACATCCTTAACCACTTAAGCTGGTTCCACGTGCGCGTGTACGGATCTCACCTCAACAGCGGTTGTCCGTGTACTGACCCCTCATAGCCATTTATTTACCATTTTCTCGACCAAAAATAGATGTAAGCGCCCAAGATGCCGAAAGACGTTAAAATGGCCGTTTTGGGGGACTAGCACGGATCGGAAAATTACCCTCCGTCTTAAGGTTCAAATGTCGGTTGACTAGAATGGCAATTGAGAAGAAATTTCACCGCGGTTTGTGAACGCTGAAATATTTATTCCACCTTTTTATCAAACACTAAACAAGAAACTGACGAAACATGTAAAAATTAGCTCTTTCGAAAAGAAAACGCAGTTCCAATTTTAATTGCTCGATTTTTAAGTGCTGATTTTTTGTCATGAGAGAATATTAAAAAAGGAAATGGAGACTACGGTGTACAGATTGGAATTAAAATTTAAAACTCCTAAACCGTAAATTTACCCAGAGAGCACTCACACGCCAATAAGAAATAAGGAAAATTAAAATTATACTTACAAGTTTGCAGGACGATGATGGCCTACAGGGACCTGTTGTCAAAAACTAGCCTAAAAAGAAGAAAAAGAAAACACGCACAAACACTCGGGAAATCTCTAGATACGTATTTCGGGAGCTATGCTCCCATCTTCAGTAGCTGAAGTCGTATCCAATGAGAGAATATATTTTTGATCGTCTCCGATTCCATTTTTGCCGTTTCATTTTGCAACAATATAGAGAGAGGTATATAGTGAGCGATCACTTTCTTTTGTCACACACTGCATGACTTGTCGAAAACGCAACGCTCCAAAGGCTCCGCCCACTTTATACATGGATCCGTTAGAAGAGATTCGAGATTAAAAGGTCACTTTAGCGGTCTTGAGGAGAAGGGAACGGCTTATAAGGGTTATACCTATACAGTTTTCCCCGTATCCGGCCATCTAATGCCTCGGCTCATTCATTTCTCTCTTTTTTTCTCCCCCGCCTCTCTCTATCCGGTGCGCCCATACACAAGCACGCGTACGTGTGTGGGGGTGGCTGGCTACACACGTGCACACACAACGTTAACGTTCTGCGGTGTCCCGGGTCACGTGACAAACGAGGCTGTTTTGGAGCGGAGGGGCGATTAGTCGAGGGAAGCATGATAATTAAGGTGGGCCCCGCGTCGGGGGTGTGAGAGAGGGGGGAGGGACGGAGGGAGTAGATAGGAGAGAGGGGAATGGATTCTCTCTCCCTTCTTTTCTGGAATGGGATTTTAGTGCCCGTGGGGGTATCGGTTTCATTGTCTCATTTCGCCGCTTCCTTTTCGACCATTTCCTTTCCGACCATTTCCTTTTCGACCATTTCCTTTCCGACCATTTCCTTTCCCCTTTGCGCCTCTCCATTTATCTGTGCCTTCTCTTCCTTTTCCCTCCTCTTTCCGTTTTATTGCTTCCTTTATAATCTGTGGTTCCCAATCTGGTGCTCGCGTGCACCGCCGTGGTATTTATGTCTGACCGTGTGCTTCAACGGTGCTTGGAGTCGCCTTTTCCAGCACCAGTAATTTAATTTCTCCGCGTGTTTTCTTTCTGAAAGTATTATTACGTTACTAATAACTTTGACGCTGATTCGATTTAATTCTCGATCGTTTCTATTTTTGCAAAAGTATAGCGGAGCTGGCCGCGTTGAAAAGGCTTGTTTTATTCCGTTAAAATACCTGTCGTTTCTCTCATCCATCCCCTTTTCCCTCTCTATCTTCTCCCTCCCATTTAATTCCCTCCTGCCTCATCAACAACATTTTTCATCAATAATTTAACGCATTCACAAATGGTAGATTTTAAACTAAATTATTATATAAACGCGCTAGAGTATTTACTCTATGAATTCTGAAGTTTTTGTAACAAGGTAAGCGTTAAATTTTTCGTACAATTATAAATCATGATTGACATAAGCGTCTTACCCGTACGCAACAGCATACTGGCTTTAGTCGTCTTGTTCGACGACGATCAATTATAGGTTCTGCCCCTATCTACTCGATTCTAGGAAGCTATAATGCGGTCTCTGGATGTTTCCTTAGTATTTAACTCTTTTACTGTCAATCCTAGAGCTTTATAATTTCTCGACGAATGTAAACTATTAGTAATCAAGCGGTATTTAACCTGTTTTTAAAGCATTGAGAATCGTTGAGGAAATAATATGCAGTCGTCAAAAAAGAAGTTAGGTGCAAACGAAAATCGTATCGGCTGAGTCGGCTCGTGGTAGGCTTAGCATGGCATGCTGCACAGGCCCAATCGGTTCACTGGCAGCAAGAGGATTGATGCCTTTGTTTATCTCGGTAGGCGCTACGATTTCGATGTTTTTGGCCTCAACTAAAGTGTTTCTCCGGAAACGATGTTAACGAAATAGGTCTCTTGATAAATTGTTTGGGTAGCGACTTTCCGTCAGACTACCCAAGATGGGCAAAAGTTTTTTAACATTTTAACAATTTTATTCGAGTTGTACAAATCGAATTGTTTTGCTTCGCAACAAAACTCCAGGGCTCACGTGAACATTTCCACGAACCTGCACATTTTGCTTTTGCACGCAAAGAAACGAAAGCATGCAGATAGCCGCTATAATATGCCGATGTCCAAAAATGAAAAAATCACATTCTTTTACGCGCATTTCCTACGGCAGAAATAAATGCCACGCCAAACGTTCGTCGAACTCGAAATAAAAAATTAATTGGAAAATTAATTTTTTTCCGTTTTGCGGCGAGTGTACATTTCTCTGAATCTAGCGGCCACTCGTCTTGCAGCGACCTCACGTGTCGTCTTTCGTCGCAAAAAATGACTATCGTCGCTAGTCTCTCTCTCTCTCTTTAACGCTGCCTCGAAGTGGTCGTTATAAAAGTAATCTTTTCCCCTCTCTTTTTTCCTCTCTTTTTCCTTCTCTTTTTCCTTCTCTTTTTCCTTCTCTTTCCCCCTCTCTTTTTTCTTCTCTTTTTCCCTTTCGCTATATCTCTTTCTCTTCAACCCTCTCGAGTACCTTAATGTCCGAGAATATTTCTTCTCTCACTCTACCTGCCGCGCAATTTAAAAATATTTTGTGCGCATTATATTGCTCTGTTATGAAATACGGGAGCCGGTTTTCACTTTTTTCCGTCGCGTTTCATTTATTTTTCTTTGTGCGTTTGTGAGTGAGCGAAGAGAGAGAGAGGAAGGTTCTCTAAGCCGCGCAAGTTAATGGAGCTTCATATATTTACGTTTTTTCTCCCCTTCCATTTGCCTCTTTCTCCTTCCCCCTACTCCTTCCCCTACTCCTTCCCCCTACTCCTCCCCCGTCTCTTTCCACCACCACTTTGTCGGTTTCTCTTCTATTTAATATCATGCCGCGAGGCAGGGAATTACGATGACGGCTTCTAAGAGGCGTATTTTCTCTCTGGCAAGATTACATCGATTGATTAGCTCCCAGGGAGATTTTCTCGAAAGGGGTGGGAAAGGGAAGAAAAACAAAAGCATCACACCACACTTACCGGTGGCGCCGCCTTCTCGTGCTCACGCGGGTCTCTTGACTATTCATTTGCGATGTTCTTTTGTTATACGTTTTGCGCGCGCGAGGGTGTGGGGGGGGGGGGGGGCGCAATTATCTCGGATTTTTTTATTTCCTTTTCCTTCGCGAGAGAGCTGAGGGAATCTTTTTTTTAGAATAGGACGCCGATTGTTTTCTCGCAATTCTGGAATGAGAGTCATTAGGTTTTTCCGGTGTTTGATGAAGCTCTTTATATATATTTTTTCTCTACGGAGAGGTTTCTCCATCCAATCTCCTCGCGTGGCGGATTATTCTAATTCTTTCGATCTTTTCATCTCGTTTCGTTTTTGTTTTTCGATCGTGTCAATCTCGGTGTCGTGTTCTCCCATTAGCATTTTTATCGTTCCTAATATGTCGGTTGCTACCGCGAGTTATTTTTTCGCGTCTTTTTTTCTTTCGGAGAGGAGTTTTGCGTGTTGCAGGCGCGGTTTACAAAAGTTCTATTGATTGGGAAATCTCGCTTTTTTTAAGTGGTTTTTATTTTCTGCGAAAAATGTTAAGTCGCTCACTCAAGCGATTAAAGCGACTCGATCGCTATCGGAACCGCTTGCGAACGAATGTTTTCGGTCTTCCTCATTGCGAAAGCGTTATTACTCGCGCGGCTCGGTACGCGAGTTAATCGCCTTCGCGAATTTCCACCGAATTTTTTCCCATCAATTTTCGTCGTGTGTATCGTGGGAGTTATAATTACCTCCGTATCAATCAACTTGTCAGCGCAGGATAAGACGAATAAAACCTTTAATACTGTTCTGTGGTACACGGTGTATCACCTGGGCAACTTACTGCTTCCCCCGCTCTCTCTTTCTATCTCTCTCCCCCCTCTATCTTCCCACCCCCGCGACCTTCAGGGACTCGAGTGTCGAAGATATCCCGACGAGATATTTCATCCAATCTCGCGAGGAGAATTTAATTGGCATAGAACATAAACCGGATTGTTTTAAAAGTATGGTATCCTTGTCTTTCGCGGCAATACATTTTCTCGGAGGCACGTAAGTGGGTGGATTCGTCGTTGTTCTTTTGTTATTTTTCTTGGAGCGATTCGCGAGTTAATTTGTTACGATGGGATTAGATGACGTCATCTAGTGCTTCGTAAAAAACTTATCGACCGACTTCGTTTTTTAATCTTGACGAGGCGGCTAGTATCCTTTGCGTGTCACATTAATGTCCTGATATTATGGCTTTGAAAGTATCCCTTTTGCAGTTTTATGTTCAACCGTAACTTTATCTCTTAATAGCTTCCGCTGTATTCGTTATCTATTCTGATAGTGCCTTTCTTTACCACTGCTTATTTCCTTTCTATTATAAAAGTCTGGAAAACATACGTAGAGCCAACTATTATAGGCGCAATATGTATTATTTAGCATGAATGTTTTCTTGGGATTGAAATGTGTTATATTTTCAAAGCTACATTAATCTATATCGAAGTCGCGTTTAATTAATAGTGATGAAATCTCTTTGTTAGTCGGCCGTGCGTTATTTATCAAATTGGTAATTTATTGTTGCGCTCTATGGAAAACTTCAAAAGTTACGTGCAGCCACTAAATGTCCGGGAAGCTGATTTTGCTCGATAGAAATCATTTTTATTAGCTTCAGATTCCGAGAAAAATGTTGACGGCGGTTTACCATCCGTTCACGAACCGCTCCTTTCCGAAAACATTTCATTCCTAGTGTTTGTGTGTGTGTGTGTGTGTGTGTGTGTGTGTGTGTGTGTGAGAGAGAGTTACGAGTGTATTCTTGTGGGAGTGCGAGTTGGTGCGTGTGAGCGATGTTTGCCGTGTTTCAGCTTTTCACATCATAGCGTTTCTTCGTAATACCCGCAAACCGCTTTTATTCTCCAAGCTTAAAATTATCCCCCCCCCCCCAGCCCCCGATCTAATCCTTCAACCATGTCTTTTGCGTCTTATTTTATTAAGACTGCCATATTGTTTACCACGTATGCCGCCATGTTGTCAATGTCTTGTTTTTTCTCCTATATAGTACCGTAGCAGAGGAAAAAAATGATTATTTTTACCATTGGTCTCTTTTTTAACTTCTAAAAACCATTCTTCCACACGCTTTATTATGGTTTTTTATTCCTTTTCTCTTTCTCTCTCTCTCTCTCTACCCTCCCTACCCGCCATCTTCTCCCCTTTCACTTCCCTCCCCCACCTCCTCGGCCGCCTCCTCCCCCCCTTGTTACAGTTTGAAAATCGAGTGTGAAAAATTAGCGCAGGAGAAAACGGAAATGCAAAGGCACTACGTGATGGTGAGTAAGAGAATTGGGCTTAAGAGGAGTCAGTGCATGTTTTTGTGACCTCTCTTAAAGCCAGATGGTTTGAATATTTAAAAATAAAAAAAACGTGGTGCCAGTTTCACCCAAATTCACGCTGTATTTTTATTGGTGGTGGTGGGATTTCCCCCCAGAACATTTGTATTTATTTATTTATTTTTGATTCAATCCCGAAAAACGTTGGTAGCGATCGGCTTCCCTTTGATGACGACTATGCCATATTTTTGCGCGTATGATGAGTGATTGCCTGTTGATTTGCTCGTCGCGGCCGTATGTCCCGCAAGGAAAAAACAAATGCCTCTCGCGCGCGCGTAAATCCGAGCGAATTATTTTTCGTTCGCGCGCATTGCGAAAAAATGATATTTTTTGTGTTTTCGTATCCGTAGTGATTAGATCTCGTATTTGCGAAATTAGCTGGCGTGTGTCAACATGTTAACAGCATGTCGACCCGATGTAGTCGGAGCGTCATGTCTACTTAATTGAAGTTGTTAATAAAAACATATATGCATATATATCGGGAAGGGTAAATTTTCGGAATCGGTTCTTTTATTTTTAAATTTGGAACGAGTGATTACCCCGCGGTCTTGCCACAGAGAATATGCCGTAAGAATACATTAATTAAATCAGTTGTCGACGTGTTTATTTTGTCTCTACGGTAATTTTGTCGATTTTAATGCAAACATGACTTTTTAATCCAGCGGTGCGTATTCTTTATCTTTTCGGCATTACCAAATTTCGTATTTTCAGATTCCGAAAAATCGCGCGTTTGCTTATCATTTTGAGTTTTAATGAATGTAGTATTCTTTTTAAAATAGTTATATCGGTTCCGCGCATAAAATGATACTTGGAGGCATGTCATTTGTAGATCAAACAAAGAAATCACGCAGGAGGAAGGTAATCATTGGCCAAAGGGTATACTTCGCATTCGCGAAGACGAAATTCCCCTTTTAACTTGGGTACCACAGGTTAGAGGTAATTATCTAGCCAGAAGAAAAGTAATGGCAGACCGTAATTCATCCCTTTCACCTTTTTTAAAAGTACTTTCCTCAACCGTTTTCAAATGGCAGTCAAAGCGATTCGTGCACGCGCGCGGTTTATTTTTTTCCCGAGAGGCGATGTTTCAACCTCTTTCGCTTCTCTCCATTAAGCCCTCCCGCTCCCCTTTCCAAGCTCCCTCCCCCATTAACGCCTCCGTGATCCACCCCTCCTCTTCTCTTATCGGTATTTGCAAATGGCGTCGCATGTGTGTATACGTGTGCTTGCGCGCGTGTGTGCCTTGCGTTGCGTGTGTCGGCGCGTTAAATGCGTGTATGGTTTTTTTTACAAATGCGTGTGGGGTGCATGCCGAATGATCGCATGATTCATGTTAATTCTATTCGTTGTTCGTCGGTGAAGTTTTACTTGCATGCGAAACCGGTTGCATGTGTGTGTCTGTGTAGTGTGTATCTTTTTGCATCCTTCTTCCGAGTGTAACGTAACCATGTCTATCAACCATGAAAATATCCTAAATTTATCCATTCAGTCCTGTCCCCACCGTTTGTTCCTTTCCATGCAACCTTTTATTCACAGGCATGCTTTAGACAGCGGTCGGCCGGTAAGTTTTCAAATGACTTATTGTTTGGACACGTTTGTGTTTTTTTTCGCTCTAAGCTCGATAGTTTCCACGGAAAGATTAGCAAATTACCTGGTTTTCCCTCGCTGTTTTATTTTAATTTTCTGGTGTTTACCCATCTCGTTACTCATCTTAATAATTCAATTTTTAGAATTATTTTTGCGGACGAAATTTATTTTCCTTGCAAACAGGATCGGAATGCGAAAGAAAACTGACATTTTTAGATGGCGAAATAAAAATATTTATGAATATTTACGATTTTTTTTGGCTCATTGCGTTTATGTATGCTGATGGGATCACTGAGGTCGTTCCCTTGACTTGCTGCGAGGTCACGCGTGTGTCGTATGAAATTTATCATAACGTATCGCCGCCTTCATGCGCTCCTGGCTATTTGCGTGTCAAGTAAACATAGAAAGAAACATAAGTGTTCTTTTTTAATAGTTTGATTAATATGGATCCCAGTTAAGGCGGAACGAATTTATTGCTCGTTTATTTAACCTTCTCTTAATACGAAAAGAATGTTTTCTTTCTAACACATGATGAAGAGTTGAATAATTGATGTCTTCTTTGGTAATAGTTGTAGTATTATGATAATAGTATATTTCAAACAGTCAAGCGACGCAATTTCAGTTCAGTTCGGAATTCTCTTTGAAGGTGGCGTTTTTTATCCCCTTAGTAATTTTTTCTCGTGCCTTTCTAATTTCAGTAGAAGCATTTAAGTATCAAAAATTGAATGAAGTACTTATCTTTGGTATCTCCAATAGGCCATAACAAATTAAAAAAAAAAAGATGCATATTTAGGCTAGTAGTGATTCACCGAAAGTAGATCATAAAAAAAGATACCTATATAGTATAAGAGCCTAAGACGAATATACTCAAGTTTTCAATTTTGATAGTTAAGTGCTTATTCTTTATTTTGTTTTCACCCATAAGACGAGCTCAATAATTCTCTGGTGCAGAATTTCCCTAATGGGGGTCCGCGATTCTTGTAGAAAAAATACTTTTGTGCTAATTTGAAGAAGTGATGATTAATAATTTGTAATAATTTAAAAGTAATCTCTTGTCCTGGAAGCATTACTTAGTTGTCTGGTCTTTCAAAGCAAATAACAGGTGTTCCTACTTCTCAATATATTGTAGGGTGTCAAATTCACTTGTTCAAGAGCAAATCAGTGGCCATTCAGATGTTCCAGTAGTGGTTGAAATAGATTGAAAACCCTGCTCTAGTGAATTCATTTAGAATCTTCTAGTTTAGACTAGAGTCCTTTGGCCGCTTTGATGATGTAGGTATCCTTAAACGGTATGCTAAAACTAAAATGTGTCGTTTTAACGACTGTTTTAAAGCAATTGGAGCGAAATTTCCTTGACGATAGTAGGTAATCTCTTTTGATATTTTGCGTTTGAGCTTCGACCACGTATGCCCGTAAGTTCATAAAATTCTATATTTCCATTCATTTTAGTGGAACGACTTTTAATTAATTTTACCGTAAGATTACAAACTTGTACGGAACGCAAGTTGTTTTTACGAAACGCGGTACAATTCTCCATTTGCGTTTCTTTGCCGTGTTGCACCTCTTACTTAGTGTTACTTCTACAAATTATCGGTCTTATTTTATTACTCATACGAACAATGAGCATTTGATGACGCGGGAACGAGAACCGAATGCTTAAAATAATCCATCAATCAAATCCCGAGTGGTAACGCGACTGTAAAATATGCATTATTACCCTCCATGTGGTGGGATAGGGTGGCATACAAAAGATTCGATCATCGCTAGGAATAAGAAAAGGAAAATACTCGAAGCGCATTCTCCTCCTCGATTAAATATGTGTTATAAGAGGAACGAATACACGCTGTCAAGAGATATGAGTTAGGTACGCGAAGCAGTGATGGGGCGATTAAACGCGTGTATACTGTTTATTTATTGTATATACGGTAAAATCCCAATTTACGGATGCCTAGGTATCGATCATATTTCGGTCAGACGGATATTCCGGTTGATCGATATGCATATTTACAACTAACATAGTACGCACATATAAAACAAATTAATTGAATATTAAGTGAGTCAAGGAAAGTATTTTTAATGTGTAAAGTGAGGTAATGCAGGTAACACTACAACGTATTCACTCATTTATTATGCAGAGACGGGACAAGGACCGTGCATAAGTACAGTGGCAATGCAGGATAAGTAACTTTAAATATAAAAAGTTACAAGTTTAATAAAATCTGGTTTATGGAATTTTCGTTTTATCGCAATTCCCGTTTTCGATATCCGATCAATCGGAATTTTAACTGCATAAAGGTACATATTTACACACGCGCATTCTTCTTCCTGTAGTTCTTCCTCAAGAGTTGGAGGCAGGTGGGGGAATAAGAGAACGGGGAGTGGGCGGTGTGAGGTGGAATGGGGGAGGAGAGAGGGAAGCGATAGAGAAAAAAGGGAGTGGGAGTTGATAAGTTGAGAGTGGTGTGGGGAAGCGAGGTAGGCAAGTGTGACGACGTGGCCTTTTGTTTGTTCCATACTTCTTCTCGAAAGGGATAGAGAGACAAAGGAGTGGGGGGAAGTAGCAAAAAAGGAAAATAATGACTCGGGAACTTGTCTCATGAATACCGCCTCAGTAGTCGGGAGAGGCGGCGTCGCAAAAAATAGCATGCGTTAAAGTAGACAGAGGTCGCCGTGGGAAGATGAAAAGGGTTTTGTGCCTCGTGGAAGTTGGATTGATAGTCATTAATAGGTCGCAGAATGTTTTTTTTCTCGCTTTCCGAACTCGCGAGGCCTCAGTAATATTTATTCATTTTTATTTCGGAGGTGCCTTTTTTTTACATAAATTCGGGCGGGTTTTCGGGGAATGGAAGCAAAATTATAAGAGTTTAATTCTCGTGGGTTCTGAGATCGGAGGGTGGGAATAGGAGTCCTCTGGAATGAGCTGGTTTTGAAACAGTGGGTGCGAATTAACCGGTAACAAAAAACGCAAAGTCTCCCTCCACTCCTCCCCCTGCGGTGACGTGTTTATGATTGATGCCTCTGGAGGAGTGTTAATCACGCCAAACGAGGGTGATTATTTTTTCAACTTTCTCACTCTTCCTCTCAACTCGCGACGACGATTTGAGATCGCGTTAGTTTTGTTCTTTCGTCGTCGGAGAAATTGTTTCCGGTGCTCTCGCGAAAATTGGAGCGAATCGACCGCTTTTTGTTACGCTAATTTGAGGCGATTTAGTCTCCTCGATGTATTAATCATTTATTTTTTGTTTTAACGTCGTCGAGGAGGAGTGGATTCTAAGATAGGTCGAATGCTGTTAGGTGATGGGGAAAGGTACTTTTTGTTGTAATTTTCGGTTTGGTTGCTCATTCTTAGTTGTGCGATGACTATCCTGCCACCGTTTTAATCCGTCGAATAATAATTATAGATTAAATATATCCACTCCTTAGCGGGCTGTGTTTATCTTTATTTTGTTCACGTGTCCTGTTATTTTCATGCAATTTCGATAAAGTTTCATGTATTGTGTTTGTGCTGAGGAATCATTCGTCGTTCGCATGTGGGAATTTGGTTGGACGAGTAAACTCGTCCTCTCGCGTCAGGCAGCTGTAAAAATCTATCTGTTGCCCAGCAACGGGAGATTTGCAAAAGGTCTATAGCAGGAGTGGCCAAACCGCGGCTCGCGAGCCGCATGCGGCTCTTATAAATTACCCTTCATAGGCGTGTCAACGTCTATCATAACAGAACACAATGTGTGTGATTTGAGGCGTGTTGGGCTAAGAGACATGCATTATATCTGAATTGCTCCGAATACCGGTTTTGTTTTATTGTCCGTGAATTTATGAATCCAGAATGTTTGTCATGCGGCTTTCGAACTTCTCAAGATTATCGTTTGTGGCTCCAAGGGTATGTTTGGCCACTCCTGGAATATAGGAATACTCGACGGAATATCAATTGCTACCCCGAAAAAATATAGATTTTTTTCTGTTTCCAAAGAACTAGGGGGAAACTCGATAGTGATCGGATTATGCTCCTTCCAGTTGCCTTTTTCGTTCCTTCTCCCTCACCTCGTCCCTCTCCTCTTCTCTCTCTCTATCTCTCTTGCTCCTTAATTTCTCGCCCACATTATCTCCGCCCTTTTCCCCTCTCCATCCCATTACCCGACTCCCTCAATTTCTTTCCACGCCGGAGATAATCTTCGATCCAACGCCCTCGACCGCCCTTCTATCCTATTCTCTCTCTCCCCCTCCTTTTTTCTCTCCTTTTCTCTCTCTTTTTTCCCGAAAGAGGCCTCGAGTGCAAAAGGCTGAGAGAGTTGGTGACCAACCCACATAATCTTTCAACCTCGCCCAATCTACCGTTCCACCATTTTCTCATCTCTCACTCTCTTCCTACCTCCTCCTCTCCCTATTTTCCTTTCTCTTTTTTTCGTTCTCCATACGGCCTTTTTTCCCCGATAAAAATTTTTAAATGGAAGAAAGTTTTGTAGCGCCTCCGGCTTTTTTGTGATATTGCAGACCTTTTCTAGCGAGATATGTTTTACTTTCTCTCTTTCTCACACACACACACACACACACATATATATACACACATACACACACAGACATGTACTTATGTACACATACACGTGCAAAGCGGAACTAGCATAGCTATCAGAGTGTACGCCTCAGGGACATTGGTACAAGCATTTTACGACACTTTTTAGCATTGTCTTTTTAGGGTATTAAGACATTCGGCTTGGTTTTTTCTCCCTTAGTTTACGGAAAAGAGAGGTAATATTGTTATTTTTTGGCGTCAGGTTGTTGGGTTTTACGTCGTCGACTTTTTAAGGCCTGCGGAATTTGGCGTTATTTTTTGTGGCGGGGATCTCGAGAGGAATTTTCCTTTCGGCGCGCTGGTGTTTCTTGTTCCGTCACGGATTATAGTTTAATGCGGCGTTTCCCTCGCGAGTTTATGCTCACGGTTTTTTTGCGAAGTTTTTCTGCCTCGTTCGGGAATGCGATTGCGTTTTACCGCGTCATTTTCTTTTTATAAAATTGGCCTTCGGAAAGTTTTAGGTAGCTTATTATTCGTTATGAATATTTTTATCATTTATATTCGGTGTTCTCTATGTAATGCCGTTTTCTTATTTATAAATACTCGAGCTCCGTAATGAATGCTACGTTTAGGTGATTATGTCTACAATCTAATGGAAAAGCATTGTTTTTTGCGCGATCTTTAATGGTAGGTATATTTGAAATATTTTGATCTTAAATTAATCTGAAAATAGAAGACCATAACCATTGGTTCATAAACATCTCATCACCACGGGATGATTACTCAATGCAATCAATATATAATCCTTTACGATACGGATTGTTAAATCAGTACCTACGAAGTGGCTCAGTCCCGCAAATATCTGAGGAATTCTCTTCCTAAATCTCGCCACTGAGAATACCCATCACGATAGAAATGTTTCGAATTCCTTTAAAAATAAATCACGAAACCGCCGTTCAATTTTATCGGTCCAAAGAGCCGATTGTAAGTTGTGTATGGCTTAATCATCCCGAAAAAAAAGAAATTACTCCGCCGTCGTGGTGTAATCTTTTATTTTCCCCCTCTCCGTCAATACTCGACGCACCTTCAATCGGAAAATCCACTTCCTGAAAGGTTAAGTGAAGTATAGCGGGGAGGCGAGAAAATTTGTAGAGGTTGGAATGGTGAGAATAGAGGCGGGATAGATACAGAGAGAAAGAAGGGAGGGAGATAGAGAAGGGAGGGAGAGATAGAGAAGGGAGGAAGAGAGAGAAGGGAGGGAGAGAGAGAAGGGAGGGAGAGAGAGAGAAGGGAGGGAGAGAGAGAGAAGGGAGGGAGAGAGAGAGAAGGGAGGGAGGGAGAGAGAGAAGGGAGGGAGAGGAGGGAGGGAGAGAGAGAGAGGGAAGGGAGGGAGAGAGAGAGAGAGAGAGAGAGAAGGGAGAGAGAGAGAGAGAAGGGAGGGAGAGAGGTGCGGAGGGCAATAAAAACGAGAGAACAGTGCTAATGGCGGTGGGCGTGAACTCCATCGTGTATACATCTGGTCCTCGGGATCATCACCTCGGTGAGGTGTGCAAGTCCGTGCGGAATGGGAGGGTGAGATTGGAGGTGGAGGAGAGACGAGAGGGAAAATTAGGCGTAGGAGGAATGAAATAAAAGGGCGTGAAGAAAAGATTGGGAAATGGCTGGATTTGTGTGGAAGAAATGACGGGGGATCTCGGATTAAAAACTGTAAGGTAAAGGCGTAGAGCGTAGATGTTGTCTAGTAAGGTGTTCAGGAGGTAATAGTCGCGGAGATGTGTCGAAATTGTATATTCTCGGTCGTGGGAAAGTTTGTAAGGTGTTTTATTCAGGTTCTTGCCGGGAGGAAACAAGACGTAGGTAATTTAGTTTCGGGGCGTTGTCTACGTATGTTCCCTTTTTTTAACGGAACCGGTGTTACGAACAGTGGGCGTCTAGTTGGCCTCCTTATTCGTAAAGGTCATATAACTTATCGTCTTCATTACGTCTTTCCATGGAAAGACGTTAACCCAACAATATGAAAGGCCTTCGGGAATATATATAAAAAATAGATAATCAAAATCGACCTAACAACGGGGCGATAAATTTAATAACGACTTGGTAGTGACCGGGATAGGCGGAACGGTTTGAAGAACTCTTTTTAAGTAGATGTCTTTTTTTGGTACAGTGAGGTCGTGGTGGTGTTCGAGAGAGCGTGTTACGAGACCGTGTCGAGCGTGAAGGGAATGGAGTGGAGGAGAAAGGAGGGAGTTTGAAGGAGGAAGATTGATTGATGTAGTGGGCGGAAAAAAGGGAGTGAGTTTGGTGTTTGGGAAATAAATTGGTGGAGCGGAGAAGGAATGGGTGTTATGGTAGGAATTAAGGTTGATGTGTCTGAAGGAGGAGGTTGGGTTGGAAGTGAGTTTTGAGTGGTCGAAACAAAAAAAGTTACTCGATGTTTTTTAAATTTTTTCCTTATCGCAATGTCTTAGGAGTGGCTCGGGGAAATATGGGACGCCCAAGTGTAATGATTATTGTATTTTTTCCTCGAATTTATTCTTGACCGATATTAAGCAGCCAAAGATGTAATTATGGTGGATTTGCGGTAGTTGGTGACGGAGCTGTAGGAACTGGCTACGGCATTAACCTCCCAAGCGATGGAAGGAATAGATCATGCGACCCCTATACGATAGGATTAATTGGGAATATAGCAGAAATTATAAATTAGGAGAATTTTGGGTATGACTGTTAATGGGCTTATGTTCTACCACCGAATGGCAGATTAATTCTACTGATACATAGTATAGATGTTTTCTAGCTTAGTCCGGTGGTAGAACATCCCCCAGCCAAGTAGAAGGTGGAAGTGGGTTCGGGGTATTGGCAGATTTTTTCTGTTTATTTCCAATTTCTCCCAAGCGAGATTAAATCCAACAGAATTTGAGCCTTCGCTGCTTGTATTTCTTCGGTTTATTTCTCGGCAATTATTCGAAAGAAAAATCCGTAAGTGATTTAAGAATGCTGAAAACTGTTGCGGCCAATTGTATTTATTTCTGGAAGTTGCTATTTAATTTTAAAAACATAATGCGTTTAAAACTTGATTCAGCAATTTTTGATAACGCGTGATTCCTTTCAGACCAAGATGCGACCCAAATGAAATAGACTTGAACAATTTTTGCACACGTATAACTTTCATATTTTTTAATGAATGGTGGTGTAGATAGTAGGTAATGCTAGAAAGATTATTCTATTTCTGAACAATCGTATCAACTTTCATTGTTCGCAATAACTTGGTGAATAAAGGAAATAGGGACTGTATAATTGAGATTTAGCGGGCATGTTAAGTGACTTTGAATGGTTCTTATTTAAAGATAAGATCTTTTATTTGCAACATTAATATTTATTATATTAGATCAATATTAGTTAACTCACAGGAGAACGCTATTTGTTTTAACTTGGGTTATTTTCGTAGTCAAACGGAGGGAGCTGATTTATCAAGTTGGTGTTTGTGGCGGTTTTGCTCGCGTTTATGTCTCCAGCGGAATCGATGTTTTGTATAGGTATATCCCTGAGGCGTCGGTTAATGCCTTGCCTCGCTTAGCGTTCTCCGGCTCTTTTCACCACTCTCAGCTCTCCCAAAGGGCTGTCCGTGGCGCGAGGAAAAGGCGGCGTTGAAAATGTGGTTTTGCGACGGTGGCTCCCCATCCCTTTTCCACGGCCAGTGGCGGAACTTATCCATCCAATGACTCATCAAGCTCAGCACGCAAAGCTCGCCACCCGTCAACCAGATGGCGTAGCCTCGTGTGCATTTCGTGCGTCAAGTTTATGGTTTTGGCGAAGGGAAGGAATTCATTTCGGTGCTGAGCCGTTTGGCACGCCATTCCCTTTTTTATGTATGCTTCGTCAGTGGCAGGAATTTATGCTCTCCGTCTATGGGAATATCAAACAACGATGGGGTGACGTCGGTAGTTTTTGTCGAGGAGAAATTGAGTCCTCCCTCTCATTTTATTTGCGAGAAGGATATACTAAGTTGAATGGGTGAAACGCGATCACCTAATATGTATAAATAAAACTTTAGTACTTCACTTTAGAGTAAACTTATTACTATGAAGTTTATATAAGTATTGACGTTATTGTAAATTAAACGTTGACGTTGACATTAACGTTTTTAGGCGCCACTCGTATCAGAATTGTTATTAAAATATTCGAATCTATAAACAAATTGTTTAGTATTAGATGGTAGGTATTATAAATGTCTAATTCAGAGTTGAAAAAACTTGCTAGATTTTATCCTTAATCCATCCTGAGAAATGTATACCATGGCCATCCTGAAAATATTTTGACGACAAATTTAATTCCGCCGACAAAAAAATATGACCGTATCATGAAATCATTTAAATATTGACGCATCGATAAAAATGAAATTTATCGCCCGGCTCGGCTCAGGCGAAAGAATTAATCTCCATATTTGTATGAATGATTTACGCTTGTTAGCGCGAAAAAAGAGAGGAGATAGGCCCCCGCGATGTATTCATAATACCAATCCAGAGTTGCTTGGTTAATCCCTTTGTGAGATCCCGATTCAATACGGCCCCGAACTACCACTATTCAGAGTCAACCCGTTGGCTATCACATCCGAGGCAGTCCGGCTTATTGGCGCCCATAACAGGGGCTGATTGGTCTACTGGGAGGTGAGATCGGAGGAGGATGAGGTGGTTGGGAGGGCAGGGGTCAGTCGGGTTTGACCGGAAGCGGTAGGTGTAGGGCACGGTGTTGTTAAGCGAGGAGTGGTGGGAGGATATTGTGTTTGTGTGCGTGCGTGTGTGCTAGCTCGGTTTTGAGCGTTGATGCTTGCCCGCTTCATGCTAACGCCCTCTCCCTCGACGATACCAACCCCCTTTCTCTCTCTCCATCGAACTTGCTCGACCCCATCCCATTCTCCCTCCAGAGGTTCCGGCTCGCGTTCGCTGATTGATCACGGTCACGGGATGGAGTGGAGGGAGGTTGGGAGATAGGTCTGAAATCACGGCACTTTGACGCACGTGTTGGGTTGAATGGGGAGGAAGATGAGGGTTTGGGGGGAGGGGGAGAGAGAGAGAGAGAGAGAGCCACTCAGTGTCTCTCTCTCTCGGGTCATTGAGAGTCCGTTCACGGATAACGCGCCTCGGAGCAGACCCCCGGCCGTGCTGTGTCACGCCTTTTTTCGAACCGGCGCGCTTATGTCTTTGCGATTGCGTTTCGCCGGAACATTTTGTCGTTAAATGGGTGATAGTGTGCGTGCATATGAGTGGATGTGTGCATGCACAAAATCGCGCGGCGTGTGCGCTGACGTGGTATGTTCGAATGCAAATTAAATGTTTACGAATGTGTATATGTGCCTGCGTTCGCGTACGCCTGCAAACGCTCATTAAAAATGAAATTCGAGGAAAGATATTAATCCTATTATGTATACCAAGGAGTAAAGTGACTTTGATGTAGATCGGTGGTCGGCAACTTTCTTTGATGGTGGGTCAAGTAATGGTTGTTGGAAAATGCGATGGGTCGATTAAAAATAAAAGAAAAATAAAACTTGGATGTTTATATAAATTATATTTACTAATAGAATCACTCTATTATTATAAAAAACATAAACCCTTCTAAACATGTTTACCTATGTGGGTCACCCAATTCGTGATGGCGGGTCATTCATTGACCCGCAGGTTGCCGACCACTGATCTAGATGATCCCTTGGAAAAGTAATCGTTAGCATCATTATTTTCCTAGGAATAAGGAACGACAGGAGTTAAATACCAGACTCGACTCTTAACCAATACATCTTAATTAAAGCATCTCTCGGAAGCTACATCGAAATATTTCAGTACTTTTTAGTTTAGTCTTTTATGTAAAAATTTCAATGCATTTCTAAGTAGTTTGGCGTTCGTCTAAATTTACAGAAATTATGATGATAATTTCATATTATTTTTGTTTCCGGTGCTTAGAAGTAATCTCCTTCAGTTTGATTAGCCTTGAACTTTTCGTAAGTTTTTTTTTACTTCGTACTTGACGCAGCGCTGAAGATACAATTTTCAAGGCAACATTCCATTAAGGAAATTAACTAATTTAGTCATTACCTCCTTCATAATCTAACAGAATGCGATGTTTATTAATATATGTGTCATTATGATTATAAATTATCCGAATCCTTTTTTTCGAAAACGTATTACTCATTTACAGCCTGATTAACCACCATATGTAATAGGACGGTTCATAGTGAGATCAATTAGGAAACGTTTTTTCGAAAGGAATGATTTAATTCGTCTTTTCCGCTCGGATGACTGTCGCGTAATAGCTAAATGCGTTTTTCGATCATTTTATCATCGCCATTTTCATTAAGAGCGCAGGCGAAATATCGTCAAGTTTACACGTCTGGAAATGCAAGGCAAATATTTTATTAATAACGAAAAAAAGAAACCTTTTATTGATCACCCGCGACCTGGGTGTTATTGCCGTTGGAAAAAACACACCGCCTGTCAAGTCGTTTTTGTCGGCTGCGGTAATATTACCCGTCCAGTTATATACGGAAAAGGACGCCATCACGGACGAAAAATGGTCTAGTCCTTCCGTGGAGTGTGAGAGGGACGGATAATTTCTTTTTTTAATTTACAGTTGGCCGCCATTTCAAAAGGCAGCTCATTAATTTTAAACCACCCACTCTGATTGATCCAGGCTTAATTGGGTTGCGTTAAAAATTTATTCGTTAGTATTTTTTTTATAAATTCCACTCTTTCTCTCTCTTTGGCGTCGATGTGTGTGTGTATGAAACGAACTTCGTCAACGCCAAAAGGGAGCAGTTTTAATTTTATTATCATTGTTTTCTGTTTTTTTTTTTCGAAATTTCATCCTGGATTACTTTGCATTGTTTTGTCCAGTCAAGCTGTTTGCTTATCCCCTCAACTCTCTCCCTTCCCTCCCCTCTCCTCCTTCCACCACTCTCTCCCCCTTCCACCACTCTCCCCCCCTTCCACCGCTCTCTCCCCCTTCCACCGCTCTCTCCCCCTTCCACCTCTCTTTCCCCCTTCCACCGCTCTCTCCCCCTTCCACCGCTCCCCCCTCCACCTCTCTTTCCCCCTCCACCTCTCTTTCCCCCTCCACCTCTCTTTTCCCCCTCCACCTCTCTTTTCCCCCTCCACCTCTCTTTTCCCCCTCCACCTCTCTTTTCCCCCTCCACCTCTCTTTCCCCCCCCCACCTCTCTTTTCCCCCTCCACCGCTCTTTTCCCCCTCCACCGCTCTTTTCCCCCTCCACCGCTCTTTTCCCCCTCCACCGCTCTTTTCCCCCTCCACCGCTCTTTCCCCCCTCCACCGCTCTTTTCCCCCTCCACCGCTCTTTTCCCCCTCCACCGCTCTTTTCCCCCTCCACCGCTCTTTTCCCCTTCCACCACTATTTCCTCCTTCCTCTCCCCTTTTCACCCCTCTCTCCCTTTTCCCTCCCCTTTCCACCCCCTCTCCGCTTTCCACCCCCTCTCCGCTTTCCACCCCCTCTCCCCTTTCACCCCCCTCTCCCCTTTCCAACTCTTTCCCCTCCGCTTTCACCGGCCCACACCTATTCGCAATCTCCTTGAATGGCGATGTATTAGCGTGTGTTATATGTCCCGGCATGTTTACGTTTTTGCACGATGTTGTTTAACACGTACTAACTCGCATGTGTGTGTGCCTGTGTTTTTCTGGTCTCCAATGCACTCTCCCTGGCCGTCTCCATAGCTGCACTGCATTTGCACGGGTCCCTCGTGTGTGTATGTTTGGCGTGTTTGCGCGTGGGTGTGTTCACGCGCGGGTATGTGTGTGTACGTACATGGTGGAAGCTTCCCAGCTACGCTTTTGTGATTGACGTTCAATCTTTCGGTTTTTGCCGTCTAAAAAAGAAAGGTGGTATTTTTTCTAAAATTATACGTAATTGTTAAAGTTTTTTCTGTCTGTTCCATAGTTACATACATATTAATGTATGTATCTCAACGCCGCATTAAAAATAAAAAGCAAATTACGAGAGACTCGATGGAATTATAAAACTGCAGTAATTGAGATTAATAAGAAAAAATTTGAATGATCAATAAAGTAAAAAATAATTCCAATCGCGGCGCTTTTTAAAATAAAGTTCCAATTTCAAAATGGATTCATATTAAGTGATTTTTGTTATAATTGACCACCATAATTCCATTAATAAACTAAAAAAAAGCATTTGCCGTCAGCTTATTAAATATTTCTGCTTTTAATTTGATTTCAAATCTCTAAATAATGGATTAAAAGACGGCGTCAATAAAAATTATAATCATTCACTCGAAGCGCAATTACGCAATAAAAAAAGCTTATCGTTATTTTTTTTCTCTCTCCACAGTACTACGAGATGTCGTACGGGCTCAACGTTGAGATGCACAAACAGGTGAGTTTGTTTACGGTCATACAGAATATATTTATTTTAGCTTTAGCGTTTTGTCTGTAATTGCAATGTTACCTCGGATATTCGTACGTTACGTTATGTTAGGTTATGCTCTATGAAAGCTTATGCTCCATTTACGGCAGGAAAGGACTCGATCAAACAATAGAATAGCGATAATAAGCCTCGGAATACAGTCGCTCCATCTGCTTCCGGGGTTTTCTTTAATCTCAAATTTTCCGTAATTATAGAAAAATATCTCGCCTGTGTAAACGCCTTTAGACGGGTTGCTGCTCGGTCCGATTTTGGTGAAGCGTAAATGCAGCTCGATCGCGCGCGTGAGTTTTGTTTATGTCAATGTTTTCCGTATCGATGTTGAATCGTGCTCGATATCTGTCGGAAGAGTGCAAAGAATAAAACGCCCTCTAGAGATTGTTTTTTCTTCTCGAGGAGGAATTTGCGCGGATCGGCGTGCAAGCATCGCTAGCAACTTTGTATTTTTTCCCTCTCTTTTCGTTGTTTGAGCGTATGTACGTTTGTACTTGTGTTAATGCAGTAGTCGAGTGAAATGTACGCCGAAGATTAGTAATGGAAGGTTATGTCCAGGTATAGACAATTTGAAGAAAATTTTTCCCGATAATGCAGTTAGGATGCATTTTAAGTAGAAGTAGGTCATAAAACGAGTTTTAAAAATGTGATATCTAGTTCACCTAGGGAAACTGGTCGAACCATAAAAGTTATATTTTTAGTATAAACCATCGGCCACTGATGACGGCTACTTTGTATTTGAAATACACGTGTAGTTCACCGTACTGTTTTATGGCTAGGCGATTAGATCATCTAGAGCAGGCATGTCAATCTCAAAGAGGCATGAGTGTCGCATTAAATCAATGGATGTTATGGAAGTGCCGCATTAGTTTTACAGCTGTTTTATAAGAACCGAAGTTGGAAAAAATGGACTTTTTCTGGAAAATTGGACGTTGTAAAAAAATAGAAAAGGCGTTTTGTTGTACCTCAATAACTAAGAAAAAAAGGTCTCGTTTTCAGAAAAATAGTATTTATGTATTATACATAAACTCGAACGATTTAGTTTAGACAAATTCGCATTCGGATCGCACCAAGGCACGGAAAGGGCCGCATGTTGCCCTCGGGTAGTCAGTTTGACATGCCCGATCTAGAGAGAGTCGAGGTAAATACCACTTACATCAGGAATGTCATATTGGGAAAATATCGTAGATGCCATCCATCGTTAACTAGATCTGTTCAATAAATTGCGCTCCTGAAGATGAAGGACGTTGATAAGGGTTACGAAGAGGAAGTGGATGATATAATAAAACGGAAAGAGATGTGAAGAAGCGACATAGAAAATCATGGGAAGGGTCGTCATTGTTAAGAGAGTTGCCATGGGGGCGCGGCGTCGTGTGTGGGAAGCAATGAATGATGGGACTTTCATAACGGTTAAAAACAGCCCTCCGTTCCCGTGCGGCAATATGCCCGTCCGCTTCCTTTGGCTAATCAGTTACTCTCCGTTCGTAATGGAACTTTTCCATTTCCCCGCCGAAGAGATCCGAAAGGAGGATGGATGGATTAACGTCTGGCATAAAAGCCGTTTTCAATCTTTTTCTCCGAATCGACGAATGCTAACGTGTTATTTCTCTCCGTCAGTTTTTTTTTCTGCACGAGCGAGCGGGCGCCGATAGTCCAGTCTTTCTCTTATTTTCTTCGTGAATTTCCCGGCGGTGGCGTTGCAGGAACACATCGAGGGGGTCTTGGGAGTAAAGGAACCATTACATCTTTGCCAGGACGTTTCCAAGCAATTCCACCTCCTTGCTATTTCACTTCGCGACGACTTCCTTATTTGCG
The DNA here is from genome assembly GCA_028673005.1 of Tanypteryx hageni. Classification (NCBI taxonomy): domain Eukaryota; kingdom Metazoa; phylum Arthropoda; class Insecta; order Odonata; family Petaluridae; genus Tanypteryx; species Tanypteryx hageni. The sequence goes on from CM054115.1 coordinate 144,141,953, forward strand.
ACCGGGCTATTTGTTCAGGGTGGGGGGAAGGGGATGAAACGGTAATGGGGAAGAGAGGAGGAGAAGAGATTACATCACGAAAAAACATTTCCTTCTACTCGGAGAGCGATAAAAGAAGTAAATACACGTCTTGCAAACACTAACCAAGGAAGCAGATGCACAAATGCAGCGTTGGCAAACTTAACTCTTCACATACTCAAGGGCACCTGCGTGTTTATTCTGTTTATGGATGTTTGTAATGTTTGGATTGGTTCGTTATCAAAGCTGACATGTGTTTCTAAGAAGGTACACGGAGTCTCCGCTTCTTTAGAGTCTCAGGATCGATTCTCTGCGTGAGTCGGGGCCGTCTCTTCTTTATGTGAATTTTATATGGTATGAGAGCTTCTGATATTAGGGAAATAAATTAGAAGTGGCTTCTTCGACGAGGGACAGCGTTTTCGATATCTTTATTTTGCTGCATAATCAACCTCCCGTTTAATTCCTTTAATATCTTTCGAGTAATCTCTTTATTCCTTTTTGCTATCTTTCTCCGTTATTTCCATTCATACTTATCGTTTTTGTCTATTTTTTGGCGTCGTTCAGTCTAATTTTTGTATGATGTTCCCGTTTTTCGTGTGTTTATTTTTGGGATTTCCAGTTTTTAGATCATGTCTACTGCTGTTTCTTTAGCTATTTTCCTACTTGGAAGAGGAGAGGTTAACGTGTCCGACTCCCAATGCAAGGGTCGCGGGTTCCAAACTCTACCGAGGGCATTGTAGTTTGTGTTTGTCATTAAATGCAATATAATTGTAGAAACATATCTAAGTTGAATAAATTATTATTATTATTACTATTATCATCATTATAAACCTAATTTCCTTTTTTGTCTTTATCATTTATCCATATTCTCGACTAATTTCTTTCGCTTATCTTTCCTACCGTCTCGCTGTCGTTTCCATCATCTCCTCTTCACACCATCTTTTCTCGTCTCTTTCTATTTCATTATCATCCTCTTTCCTTTACTCATCCTTCGGCCTCTCTCCCCTTCCGCCTCCTCCCCGCCTCCTCCCTGCCTCCCTCTTTCCCTCCCCCTTTGTCCAATCTTGCCTTCCAAGGAGGAAGGTGCCCATTACTGCAATATCTACGTAATTGGATTGAGGCTATAAATGGGGCGTAGAAGCGATGGAGGAAGGAGGAGGCGGACAGAGAGAGGGAAGGGGAGTTTAAGTGGGATGAGATGGAGGAGGAAGGACGGGAGTTGGAGAATGGAAAGGAGAGAGAGAGAGGACTACGTAATGGGGCAGATGGGTGGATCTTGAAGGGGAGGAAGGGATATCTTTCATGAGGGGATTGTTGCGGGGGGAGGGTTTGGAGTGAGGAGGGTTTGGAGTGAGGGGGAACGTGGATCGAGGAGAGCAGGATAAATGGGAGGGGATAGGGAGGAGAACATCCAGGATAATGTGTTGGAGGAGGTGGGGAAGAGAGGATGAGTGGGTGGAAGGAATGAGCGAGATAGTGGAGGAGTAACTGAGTGGGAATGTGGTGGTTTTGGGAGCAAAATGACGGGTAATTGAGGCATCGATTATGAAACCGGCCAAAGGGGGGTTTATTTTCGGTTTGGGGAGTTTCGGACGCGAGGAGACGGTCGAATGCTAAAGCTTTTTTCTTTAATTGCGTGCGTATTGTACTGTTTGTGTTTTTATTACGCTTGCAAAACAGAGCTCGTAAGCGTGCAAAAAACTGAAATTGGTCGGGGAATTTCCCTGTTAGATTAACTAGTTCTTTCCGAGTGGTTTTATAAATGAAAGTAATGCGGAAACTTGTGTTATCTAAGGTTTTATTCCAGTTCGTCTTCTTGCTCCGTTAGGTTAACTGTGGTGGCAAGCTTTTTCGAATTTACATTTAGTGGAAAACGGGTACGTTATCATCAGAAATTTATATATAAACTTACGTTTGAAATTTGCCTATAGACTATAGAAAAAAGGTACCCGCTGTAGCTATCTGGTGGTTACTTTGGGAAACGTTTTCAAAGCGCTACTTTCCGATCGACTAGAAGAGGAACCTGGTACACTTGAAAACGTCTTGAATGTTATCACGAAACGCCAAAAAAAAATTGTAATTTCCAACCGGAAAGAGGTTAAAAAATTATACAATATCAGAACCGATACTGGAATTAATAATTCTTGGTGGGATTATTTTCACCCTGCGTAGGGAAGCCCTGCCTTTTTCCCTTTAATAAGGGCGCGTGGGGGAAAACTTAAGGTGTAATTGATGAGAAGCTCGGAGAGAGGATGAGGCGAGGCTGTGAGAGGAAGGCGGGGAGAAAATGGAAGGAGGATAAGTACTGGATCAGGAGGGGATGGCCAATAACACGTCCAATAGCCACCCTCCACCCGCTCCCTCCCCCCCCCCCCCTTCCACCTCTTACTCCGCTCTGCTCTCTATATTTGGCGCCCTTTTAGCGGTTATTCCCCGCGTGACGTCATATGGAGGTGGGGGAGGGCGAGAGTAGTCGTTCTGAGTTAATTTCCGATGATCCCACGCCAGATAGCAGCACATCCCCGGTGGTTAATGTGGGAGAAAACGACGAGGGCGGCCAGGGAGGGAATGGGCGTGATGGGGGGAGGCGTCGTTTGGAGGAAGGGGATCCTTGTCGCGGTTCGAGATAATGGAAGTTGGTTTGACGGGTATGATTTAAACGAGCGTTAAAGCGTGGATAAGAAAATGGCGGATTTTAATATCCAAGAAGCATGGAAGAAATAAACGGAAGTTTAAAGTCATGCTGACGAGTTAACATCGTCCTGTGGGTTTTCTTCGATGAATTTTTATGAGGAGATATTTAAAAAATTAGTTATTTTTCCCGCTTCGCGTGAAAGTAGTTTAATTCGTTGGCTAAAGCCCAATTAATAGGCAACGCAACACCCTTAAACTTATGCAACCATAAGCATTCAGTATCCCTAAATCTTATGCATCAGGGGGCGCAGATTCTTGGCTTTGAGCGCCGATTCCTCGGTAAAGAATTAATAGCAGCGGATTCGACTTAAATTTGTCGTTTAAAAATAAAGTAGGCTTATAAAGTTTGCGGGTAAAAATTGCTCTCTTCTCTCGATACAATAAAGTCTTCTCTAAACCTTTTTTCGAAGCAATACGCAACTCAAAGAACATAAAATTCATTGTATTTAATTTTTCCCTGGCTAATAGAAACTGTAATTAATTTTTTGTGAAGTACAGCGGGGATATCCTTAATTTTAAATTTAATTTATGGCGGTAGAGACGCAAAATTCATGAGCTCAGCCGTTTTGATTAAGTTGTACTTTTTTCCTAAAGAAGGACTTCGTTTAAAAGCCCTTATCTCTCTCATCTCTCTGTCCACGCTCGTTTTTCTTAATCTAATTCGAGCGGATTATTGCGTCATGCCACTCCAGATGCCTTCGCGACAATTGACTGCGCACAACTCTCTCTCTCTCTCTCCTCTCAAAACCCCCTCTTCTTCCCATTTCATCAAGTCGTTCTGTTTCTTTCAAGTCTTCATCGTGCTCGCAAGTCGCCCACTCGTCCGACTGAAGCACGCGCGCACGCATGGGCCTCCCCATACCGTCACGTCTTTGAAGATTCATCCACAAAAAAATCCTCGCCTTATGTGAACACGGAACTTCTTTCGGACGTGCGCTGATAAAATTTTCACAGGAATATTTGTTTCACTCGCTATTCTTCTAATTCGGATCAGATTTTATCTTTTGAAAAAATATAAATTTAGTTCTCTCGTCTCTAGAGCTGTTCACGTCCCGAGTTCGTGGCTTAATTTAGACTAATTAAAAAAATTGAATTTTATGAAGCCCTGCACTGTCTTCCTTGCTTTTCTTACGGGGAGGTGGAAATGAGACATTGAGTTCGGATAAACTTGACTAAAAATGAAAATCTTTGGAATTTTCCCGTCGGTCGTACCCAATGACATATCGTCATGCCAAATTTCAAATCCGTTGCCATTCTAAAAGTAACTTAGTGTTTATATTCTACATATATCCTCCTCCTATATATACACTCATAAGCAGCTATTTATCTATAGAAATGTTTAATTATGGTAATTGTTTTTAAATGCTAAATTTCAGCTTTTGGGTGTGATTCATATAGCGTTGATTCTTATAAAATTGAATTTTTAATAGGTATATTATGGTAGTTTTGGTTAGTTAAGATAGTCTCAGTTTGCCGCTTTCAGTGACCAATATTCCCAAATTTAATTGGTATCCGTCGAACCTTTTTAAAGGAGTGTGACTGTCTAAAAAAAAACCATTATCCTACTTATTTGGTTTTTGAGCAACAATAACACGAATAAAAATAAATCTCGCTCGAAGGAGCAAAAACAGGTGCATTGTTGTTTCCTAACGTTATGAGCATGTCATTAGGCAAACTTCGTCGCCGCTCGCGTATTGAACCTCTGGCTGTCCGGTGCGACATCCAGCCCTCGAGACCTCTCGAAAAATCTTTTCAACCCAATTTTTCAACGATCGACCCCTTAAAGTGATGTAAAGCACGGGTGGGTGGAGGAGGAGGGGGGACACGTCCACTTCAAATCGTCATTAATACAACTGGGAGCTCCTCGGCAATTAATCTCGAGTTCCTTCTTGGTAGTGGATGGCCCTTCCATTCTCTCTTTCTCTCTAAAGAGAGAGAAAAAACGGCGGGAGTGGCTGTGTGGATATCGTGCTGAGAAGACCACAGAGAGAGATAGAGGAAGGACATCTTCAGTGGAGATGGTGAACCTTGGTAAGAAGGGGATGGGGAAGTCCTAGTGTGATGGAGGGTTAAAGGGAAGGAAGGAGGAGGAGGAGGTTACTTCCATCTTGCCCATCCTCTTAATCTTCATCTACTCTCTCTCTCTCTCTCTCTCTGCCTTCTCCCTCTCTCTTCCATAGTGGTCACATCTGCAGCTGACACTCTTTTAAGAGGGGGTTGGTTAGAGGGGAGGAGACGACGGAAGAGGCTTTCTACTAACAGGGTATTCTAGAAAGGTCCCACCCCACCCTCATTTTCCCTCTTTCGTGGAAAAGGGTTTTGGTAGGAAGGAGGAGGAGAGGGGTCGGTTGGTTTTGCGATGGTCTCGACGGACAAGGATCGGAAAAGGGTGGGGGAGGGTATAGGGTTTAAGGAGGGGGTGTGGCCGAGGATGTTTCATAGCGGTTAAAGGGTGGGAAGGGAGAGGGTGGCTTCTTGTTCTGGGAAATTTTCCCTTAAGGTTGTCTCACTCCATCCGAATGTCCCGTCATTCCATCTCTTTCCCTCTCGCTGTTCTGCCCTTTTCCTCTTGTCACGTTCTCTCTCCCTCGCTCTCTCTCCCTCGCTCTCTCTTATTCTCGCTCCTCTGATTACAAGTTCCCTTTCGCCTCTTCAGCCGTCTGTGATGCTACAATGGTCTCGTTTTCCCACCCCAATGGGCTTCTCGTCCTTATACGTGATGATGACCAGCGCTTGTCAAACTCTTAACGTAGAGGAATTGTTTGGCCGTCAATAAAAGAGGATGATGTCGAGGTGGCCCAACCTCCGGGAAAATGCGAGAAAAAAATTGTTTGTTAGGGTAAGTTACTTAAAACCCGCGTAATATTGTCGGTCAAATAATTACCAGGCATAAAATTTGAAGCGACGATTCATCATAAAAAACCATTTCGGTTTCAAATTTTCAGTATTTTGGGCGTATTTTTGGAAAATTGTCCTGTCTTATGGAGATGGAAATGTATGATAAGTTAAAAGGATTAAGTTAGGAAGCGTTTTCAAGAATGTTGTTCGAATTGAAACGGAATCTTTTCCCAGTATCTATGAAAAGTTTGGGGGAAAAAAGATGCGCGTTTCGGCAACAAAGCAGCCCTCATCATTGGTAATGTAGGTACCGGTAATGGATTCTGAAATTTCCGATTTGATTTCGGCTCGATAATTCTTACGGGAAGGAAACGGTTGTTCGATATGAGAATGCAGATATAAATATTTTGAAATGCTGGAGCACCTCGAAAATATCGGAACTACGTGTTTTTAGAAAACTTTCAATATAAAAATAATTTATGAGAATATTGCCGTCGCCGTAGTGAAATAATTCTCAATTAACTTGCGGGATTGCGCTCATAAACGCGCATCGCGTCCAGTAAGTGCGATCTCTAGGCTAAAACCGTCAACTAGAAGGTAAATTACATCAATAACAGCCTATTGATCGCATTCCTTTTTATTATTCTTCCTCGGTTTTATATAATTTATTTCATCAAAACGACCCGAACTCCAATGATGCCCCCTCCCTCCAACCTTTAATCTCAGACGATTCGCGCGCGGGTACACTTAGGTAAAAAAAGGAAGAGAAAACCCCATCACCTCGCCCCGAACAAAACGTACGTAATCTTACAAGACTCGAGACCGAACCATTATTCGCGGAGCGGGGATAGAAGGACGAGGCGTATTAATTAAAAGCAGACGGGGCCACGGGGACGTCGGACCGCATCTGGAGGCCGTAAAGGTGGCTTGAATGAACTGTTCTGCCTCCCCCTCTTGTCTCTGCTCTTCTCTTTCCTTCCCATCTCGTCCACTGCCCACTCATTCTGACTCAACCGTCTCTCTCTCCTCGCCTCTTCACGGTCCCTCCTCATCTCCCTCCCTCCTCATCTCCCTCCCTCATCATCTCCTCCCTCCCTCTCACTCCCTCCTCCGCCCCCATCTTCCCTTCTCACTCGACCCACATTCGTGGCATTCTAACAATGGAGAGTCATTCCCACCCGCACAGTCTGTCCTCTTACCTACACCTAATTGTTCCCGCAAGCCAAAACCCTGTGCCCTTGATCTCTCTCCCGCTCTCTTTCTCTCCAACTTCCTCTCACCATTCCCACTCTCTCTCTCTCTCTCTCTTCCTCTCCCCCTCTATCGCTCTCCATCTCTAGCTCGTCTATTGTTTCTTATCTTTCTCGCTTGCATCCTCCCTCCCCCCTCGTTGCATCCAAAATTTCTAGGTTGTCGTGTTATGTATAGCACATAAACTCGAGTGCAGAAAAATGACGTCTCGAAGGAAAAGTTGCTAAATAGTCATCGCAAATGTATGTGAAAAACTATTTCGTAACGATTTCCTTCATCAACCAATAAAAACTCGAAACCTTGCTTAATTTTTTTAGAATATATTCTAAGGTGCAGCTCCTAACTATAAATGAATTCATGGTAATTAAATCTTTAAATGAAATGTAAATTTTATTGAAAAGCAACTTTGTGCTGCTGTGGAGCTAGATGTAATGAAAATTCTCTAAAAAATCTACAAAATCTCTAAGTTGGCAACACTGAATCCAGGATCCCTCCCTTCATCTAATCCCCTGCCTCCGCGGTCTTTTGTGTCCGCAAGAATAGTTTTTTACTAAAAAGATGCACCGGATTTATTTTTCAATTAAATTTTTCTCTCCATTCTGATTTTCAAATTCGTGTAAAAATGAGCGATTGAACTTTTCCAGTGGTCGCATTTTATATGCATTCATCTCGGGAAGATATCACGTCTTAATTTTTTACTAAGAACGAATAAGCGTGTTTTATGTGGAATCAGACGGCGATTGTTTTATGGATGTGAGAAAATACGCAAATATTTTTCAAATCGATTCACAGGAATTACGATCGGAACCTCGGAAGATGTTTGAAATCGTTACAAAGCCTCAATAAAAACTCAGTAAATCATTTCTTTTGATTTTATTACATATGACAATATTATCTTTTTAATGAAGTATTAGGCGTTCGTTTTCTATGGCTTGTAAAATTTCTGTAGAAAGACCACCTGCACAATGGACCTGCGAGGTTTTAAATGAGCAAGAGGAGTGCCTTAGGAGTGCCTAGTCTCATTGAAACTGAAGAGATGGGTTGTTTCTGCCGATGCCCTCGCCCAGTTGCATGCTAACTTTGCACTATTGTTGGTCATCCATTGGTTCTAAAGCTAATCCCCAACTCCCACTTGGCGATTCTTTTCGGACCATCCGTTTTAAGCTCGTACCATTGGGGTATTTCCTTTTGCCCCATTGCACAGATATGGCGGCAACGATTTTGTTTTTCCTATTTCTGAATCATTCATTACCGTCTCTTCGTCTCGTTTCATTGGTCTCGTATAGATCGTTAAAGCGGACGCGGAATTCCCTTGGAGCGATTTAATGGATTCGTCCTTTTCTATATATTTTCCCTCTTTCCTCCGAATCGATCCATTAAAAACATTTGATGGTCGAAACAAATCCGAATCGACGGAACACTCCTCCGAGGACCGTAACGTTTTAATTCTTTTTTGTTCGCGCCAGTTCGTCTTTCTCTTGTCCCGAAGGACGTTACAAACTCGAAATAAAGACCGATTTTTCCCCAATGCGCAAGCGGGCCTTTTTTTGTTTCGCGTCGATTTTTTCAGGTATACGTATAAAGACTTTATGGCGTTTCGGTCCGTGTCGTAGATTACTTTCTACCGAAAATAATCTAAGGGGAAAAGAGATTGGGGGAAGCGAACGAGGGCTTCGTGAGTGAAGAGGGAATTGTGTCGAACTATCCTCCCTCGTTCTCCCATCTCCCCTCTCCCTGTCCCATTTTCCTCCCATCTTCCTCTCTTTCTTCCATTCTCTCTACTTCTGCCTCCGTCCTTTCAACTGTCTTTCACTCTCCTCTCTCCCTCCCTCGCTCTCTCCATCTATCTTCCTCCCTCTCTCCATCCCTCCTTTTCGCTCTCTTCATGCCTCTCCTTCACCCCACCCTATTTCCCTCTCCCTCTTTCTCTCTATGGATCCCCCGATTTCTCCCTTCGTATCCCTCCTACCTCATTTACCCTTCCTCCCTATCCCTCTCTTCCTCCAGCTTTCTCCCTCCCTCCCTTTTTCCTCTTTTCTTCCTGCTCCTACACTCCCTTCCTCTCACCATCCATTTTCTTCTCCCTTTTCGTTCTTCTATTCCTATATTTCTCCCACCTTTTTCCGTTTCCCAAGTTCAGACTTTCTTTCTCCTCTAACTCTCCTCTATCTCTCCTCCTCTATATCTCCTCCTCTATATCTCCTCTATCTCTCCTCTATCCGTCCTTCTCTATCTCTCCTCCTCTATCTCTCCTCCTCTATCTCTCCTCCTCTATCTCTCCTCCTCTATCTCTCCTCCTCTATCTCTCCTCTATCTTTCCTTCTACTCTATCACTCCTTATCTATCTCTCATTCTCTATTTCTCCTCCTGTCTCTCCTCTGTCTTTCCTTCTCTGTCTCTCCTTCTCTGTCTCTCCTCTGTCTCTCCTCTGTCTCTCCTCTGTCTCTCCTTCTCTATCTCTCCTTCCTCCCATTCTCCCTCTCTACCTCTATTTCATTCATCGATGTTTTTCTCCCTCTTTCTTTCCCATCCCTATCCATCCAGTTTTTATATTTCTGTCTTCGTTATTCCATCAGTACCTTCATCCTTTCTTCTCTTTCCTCTCTTTGTTTCTCCTTCAAAATTCATACCTTCCATATCACTCGTCATCTCTCATTTCCGTTGTCCCATTTCCCATTACTCCTTTCCTTTTCGTCTCCTTTCCTTTTCGTCTCCTTTCCGTTTCTCTTCCTCATCCCTTCCATTCTATGCCTTTTCTTCCTCTACCAATTCGTTTATCTCTACGTCACTTTTTCTCCTATTCACTCCCACTCTTTTTCGATTTCGATGTACGCAGCAGAGTAGAGGATCGAAGGCAGCTTTTTTAAAATTTTTATCGGAACCGGGGTGTGGTCCGTCTGAAAAAAACGGATAGCTTTTGTTTTCTGTGAGTGGAAGGCTTAATTCGGAAGGTCTTCACACCGCCGTTAATCTGTATGTTTGTAATCTGCGCTATCCATTTCGTTTTAATCTTTGCCATTTCCGCCGCCGATGGCTCGTTTTTTTTCCCCTGATCGATGGTCAGTCAAAAACGATTCGATTGCGAGGATTATTCGTTTTCGCTTTGCCCATCCGTTTTCGTTGCGGGTTTTTTCAAGACGATGAAAATGATTCGCGTCGGTTTAATTTTTTTTCCAACGATCGCGACGGAAAAATGGCTTTGCGAAAGGGAAACGAAACTGATTTTTATTGGGATTAGGATCGGTTACTCAGGCGTCTGGAGTTAAGGGATTAAAAAAAGAATTAAATAAAATTCTTCGTTCCTCCACGAGACTCGGGGAAAAAAGAGGGGATTTTATTTTGTGAAAGTAGGCTGCGGTCGTCGGAAGTATGGTCTCTGTTTTTCTTTTCGGACGTAATTTGGAATTAGACAGGATGGGATGAAAAGGGTGGGAGGGGAGAAGGGATTTGACCCGCTGGCGTGGGTGGAGGGATTTGATATTGTATTTTTTTCTATCTATTCTGGAAGGAAAGTGGGCGGTGTTTTTTCGGGGAGATTTTCGTGCGACACAGTGGGTGATGTAGGATTGGACAGGACGTGGGCGGGTGTGGTTGGCAGTGGTGTGTGTGTGGGGGGGGGGGATGGTGGAGGAATTCGGGTCTGGATTCGTGGGAAAAAATAATTGCGGGTGAAAAATCCGGTCGATGTGATATCGGATGGAGTGTCTAATCGCACGTGATTGAAATGTAATTTAACCTCCATAACTCGATTTTTCCGCTCCAATGTTTTTTATCTCGTTAGTATTTCTTATGCATAAATGAATATAGGTTTCATGACTCGAAGAAAATGGTATCCATGTTAGTATTGCCGGTAAATTAATTGATGTTCTATAAGTCGATTTTTGTCGTTTCCCAATTTCGAACAGTGTTGGTAGGACGTTAAGTAAGCCCATTTTTTTAAAAAGTACGGTATTCTGTAAGTAAATCTGAGGTAGAGAATGGCCTGCACGATTACCGTAGCGGTTAAGCTCACTAGGGCCACCCCGTACTTTGTCCTTTCAAGCATTCTCTTATTTCTTCTTACTCCATCTTTTCCTATATTCTATTCGATAGATAACAGCACTTAAGGTGTATTTTTGAATTAATTCTTCCCTTAGAAGATGCACATCGGGTGGTTTGAGCGACATTTTTCTTCGGGAATATTCTTAAACGCAAGAGTATAAGGTTTATACGTCGCGAGGAGATCTTTTTTTTCTCGAGAAAAGGGGAGTATCGCGTGCTATGATTGGGTTAGTTTCTCGGGGAATGGTTTTACGTGTATTTAAGGGGGTGTATAAAAGGCGATGTGTGTTGCGGTGGAATGCTGGGAAAAATTCGGGCGAGGAGTGAGATGGGAGGAGGGAGGGGTGTATTTGGCGTATGTTGCGGTCGATGAGGGAGTGGGGAGATGGAGGGAGGTATCGGATGAGGCCGTTGCCGCCGGGCGGGAGGGATATTTTATCATTTTTCGGGCGGAGGAGGAAACTGCGGCGCGCGCGCGCGAATATCGTCGTGAGATATGACGGGGTTATATTGTGGCGTGGGATATTTTTTTCAGAAGAGGAGCGGGGGAAGGGGGCGAGTGGGGCAAAGGATAGGGAAGGTGGAGGGGGAGGAGAGGGGGCCGAGATTTAACGCGATGGCAGAAAATGGAAAAAAGGAGGGAAAAGGTATATTTTAACTGAAAGGGGCGAAGAGAAAGAGAGGATTTGGATTTTTTGGGAGGGGGGAGGTGAAAGGAGGTGAAATGACGGAGAGAGGGTGGGAGTAGGGGGAGGGATAGAGGGGAGGAGAGCAGACCTCCACGCCATCTCGTGACTCTCGCAAATAATGGAACTGCGGTGGGGGAGGAGGGGAAGGGAGGGTTTTGTAGGAGGAGAAAAGAGGGTATGGGGAGTCCTGATAAAAATGGCGGACCAATGAAAAGAGGGATAAGCAGGAGGGAGAAAGAGAGAATCGTTGGGTTGTCGTATCTCCGGAGGGTTAAGGACGATGGAAAAAATGGGGAGGTGGGAGGGATGGATGGATAGATATAGGGGGAGGGAAGGCTGGTCGAAAAAGCTTTCTATCGTCGCCAGTTCCCTCCCACGTCTCCTCTCTTTTACCTCCCATCTCTCTCCCCTCCCCTCTCTCTCATTTCCCCTCTCTCCCCTCCCCCCTCTCTCCCCTCCCCCCTCTCTCCTCCCCACTCTCTCCTCCCCCTCTCCCCCTCCCCCTCTCCCCTCCCCCCTCTCTCCTCCCCTCTCCCCTCCCTCTCTCTCCTCCCCCTCTCTCCCCTCCCCTCTCTCCCCTCCCCCCCCCCTCTCCCCTCCCCCTCTCTCCCCTCCCCCTCTCTCCCCTCCCCCCTCCTCTCCCCTCCCCCCTCTATCCCCTCCCCCCTCTCTCCCCTCCCCCTCTCTCTCCTCCCTCTCTCTCTCCTCCCTCTCTCCCCCCAATCCCCTCCTCCCCCTCTCTCTCCTCCCTCTCCTCCCCCAATCCCCTCTCCCCCGCCCCCCCTCCCCTCCCCTTTCCTCTCTCCCCCTTTCCCTTCTCCCCCTCCCCTCTCTCTCCTTCCTACCTCCATCTAGCTATCGAGGAAACACTTTTTCACGGAAGGGCAGCCTCAATCTCTGACAAAAGGGCGAGCCACCCACCCGATCCTAACCGCCCCCGCGCCCGATTCCAATCCATCTCTCGCATTCCTCCTCCTTCCCCAGCTCACCCAACGATCCAACCGTCATCCTCTTCCCTTTTCTCCCTCAAGTTTAAACCACTCTCTCCCTCTCTCCTGTCTATCTCTCTCTCCTTTCTGTCTCTCTCTGTCTGTTCTTTCGTTTTGTGACTGCCTCCGGAGCAATCCCTGTATCACCACTCAAATGTTACATCGTTCTCGTTCTCCAATCCCCATTCCTCCCCCCATTCCTCCTCCCCATTCCTCCTCCCATTCCTCCTCCCCTCGACCGCCTCGTTGCTTTATTTAATTCTTGCGTGGTATTCAGGGAATGGAGGATATATTTTTTTAAATTCTCGTTGTACTGGGTTTTGGTGTTCGGTTCGGTCGTAACGTTTTGAATCGTTTCCGTGTCTTTAGCGGACGAGTTTACTCTTCGTAATTATGTTTCGATTTTCGGATGTGTGATTTTTTATGGGGATTATCCCGGTGGAAATTCGCTCCGAAATATTATTTTTTATCGTAGCGCGATGAAATATTTGGGGTGAAATGTGATTTTGCGTTCTCTTTGCGAATCCGAAAATCGCCGTTTTTTTTATTTCCTCTGGCAAAAATTAAACAAATGAAATTTTCTGTTAATTTTCAAAATTCCGCGACCGATTTCCTTCATTCCGATTAGACTTCGAATAATTTTTTTGTTTTTTAATCGAACCCAGTGTTTTCTTATCGTAGTTCTCGTAGCGAAAATTTTAATTTGTTTTGGAATTTGAAGAGGGGGTTCGGACAATTTTTCGATGCGTCTTCCTCCACTGTTCCGAAATTTACAAAAAAATTACTGATGTACTTGGAAAGTAACTGTGCGATTGCTTTTAACTGGCGTGAAAATCTAAATTCTTACCCTCGCCGAAAAATTTCGAAAGCATTTGTTTCGAGTCGTTTTCTAAACGTTATTCCAACTTTCCCGGTTGTTTTTCGAGGTTCGTTTTCCTCCCCCTAAGTTTCGAGAATTCACACGGTTTGAGGGAAATTCGAATTAGAACGAGTTGCTTAACCCACTTCCTCTCTCTCTCTATTGTGGGTAATAGATGTAAAACGGCCCCCATTTTCCCTCTTCCTATACCGAAACCTTCTCCCAATGTCTTCTCTCTAACCAACCGCCTCCGGCGAACAAAACCCTAAGCTCCCCTCCTCCCCCCGCACACTCCTTTCCGCACCCTGAATTTAACCTCCGCCCTCGAACACATCAAATCCCTCCGCTCCCCCCAACCTCCCTCCCCTCCCGAATACCGGCACACACACAAACCCATCGAAAGCATCGGTTCCCCCCAACCGGAAAAGGGCCGCTCGGAAACTCCGTGACGCTGCTACTACTCCGAGCCCTGCAACTCTCTTCTCCCCTTCCACTCCCTCGATCTGTACCACGCCCCCCATCTCCTCATCCGAACTTTTCTCCTCTGCCTTTTTCCGGCTTCCGGAAGCATATATCCCGCTCACACCCCCCTCTCCTGTCCTCCACCCTTTCTCCCGGAGTTCTCTCTCTCTCTCGTCCCCTCTTTTCTCTCCGTCGTTCGGCTGATGCGCCCCCCTTTCCATGCCATAGGTCACTGACTCGTTTTAGGGGAGGGGAGAATTTTTTTTTTCAAGTATTGGAAAATGTTGTCTGTGTATTTTGTTTTAACTCAAGTTAATAAACGGTAATGTTTGCGAGTGTTACTTAAAAATCCGTATCGTTCCTCCGCATCAGTCTGCGAGCTTTTTTATTTGTCTTATTTATAGATTCTTTCCCCAGGTTTTAGCAGTAGATTTTGATAGGACGTCTGTGGTGTTTTTCTTATTTTAATTTTATTATTTCATCATATATACATATATAGGTTTTATTATAGCTTTATGTGCCTATTCTATGTTTATTCTCGATTACCAAAGGCCTTTTTAACGCCGAGCTTTCTTAATTTTCGTACTTGATGTTTATTTGCATTCGGTAGGAATCGGCATGACTCGTTATATATTTGTTGATTGCTATTTTTGTTTTGTACTCCGTTTTACTCGTTCGTATGGTTTTATTATGTTTTGGTGATAGTAGAGCGTTTATGTAGTAATTATATTTTCTCATCGTTTCTGGTTAATGCGCGGTACTATTATTTCTTACCGTCAGTTAACGTTGACAGGAATTTTATTAATAAATCATTTTTATTAATTTTTTGCGATCCGACTTAAATGTGTGCATCGCAGTAACTCTTGATTCCTTATTGTCATACATCGCAATTTTATAAGTTGAAAAAACAATTTTTTCAATTTTTTTCCACGTACTTGCAACCGAATTTTAAACGTCATGGCGGGTTATGGAAGTCGTTTCGTCAATTAACCATCTCGAAACAATCAACGGAATTAGCGCGCGAAAGTGGCGAGTGTTTTTTTCCTCTTCTCTGCGTGGCGAGCCAAACGAGTTGATTGATAGGTGTTGAAGAAAATGCTTCACTTTTTTCGTCCTCGCTTTTGTCTTTTTTTGCTTGTGCGCGTTCTCTTTTCTTTCGCGGGGGCCGTCTTTTGCAATTCCACTCTCTTTCCAGCCGCATTTACCTCTTGTTATATCAAACCCTCTTACGTGTCCCTCTTCGCCTCGCTGACTCACCCTTCTCAAGTCGCACCGCAATGTCCACCTTGCAATATCCCTTCCTTACAATATTCCCTCCCTCTCTCCCTCCCCTCCCTCCCTTTCTCTCTCCCTCCCTTTCTCTCTCCCTCCCTTTCTCTCTCCCTCCCTTTCTCTCTTCCTCCCTTTCTCTCTCCCTCCCTCCCTTTCTCTCTCTCTTCCTCCCTCCCTTTCTCTCTCTCCCCTCCCTTCCTTTCCCTCTCTCCCTCCCTCCCTCCATTTTCTCTCTCCCTCCCTCCCTTTCTCTCTCTCCCTACCTCCCTCCCTTTCTCTCTCTCTCTATCTCTCTCTCCCTCCCTCCCTTTCTCTCTCTCTCCCTCCCTCCCTTTCTCTCTCCTTACCTCCCTCCCTTTCTCTCCCTCCCTCCCTTTCTCTCTGTCTCCCTCCCTTTCTCTTTCCCTCTCTACCTTTCTCTTTCCCTCTACCTTTCTCTTTCCCTCCCTCCCTCTCCTTTCTCTCTTCCTCCCTTTCTCTCTCCCTCCCTTTCTCTCTTCCTCCCTTTCTCTCTCCCCTCCCTTTCTCTCTCCCTCCCTTTCTCTCTCTCTCCCTCCCTTTCTCTCTCTCTCCCTCCCTTTCTCTCTCCTTCCCTCCCTCCCTTTCTCTCTCCTTCCCTCCCTCCCTTTCTCTCTCTCCCTCCCCTCCCTTTCTCTCTCTCCCTCCCTCCCTTTCTCTCTCTCCCTCCCTCCCTCCCTCCCTCCATTTCTCTCTCTCCCTACCTCCCTCCCTTTCTCTCTCTCTCCCTACCTCCCCTCCCTCTCTCTCTCTCCCTCCCTCCCTTTCTCTCTCTCTCCCCTCCCTCCCTCCCTTTCTCTCTGTCTCCATCCCTCCATTTCTCTTTCCCTCTCTCCCTTTCTCTTTCCCTCCCTCCCTTTCTCTCTCCCCTCCCCTTTCTCTCCCTCCCTCTCTCCCTCCCTCCCTTTCTCTCTCCCTCCCCTTTCTCTCCCTCCCTCTCTCCCTCACTTTCTCTCTCCCTCCCGCCCTTTCTCTC